>JALGBA010004146.1:0-197500 GCA_023970755.1 Azemiops feae | reverse complement strand
ATGTTTAGAAGGATCTAATAAATGAACTCAATTTGTTTTGATTGCATCGTACTAGGAAGACAGTTGTCATCCAAAATTGTTCCTGATTTTGCCCAGGACTGCTATCCTTGTAAAGACTCTCCAACATAGAACACAGGACATAGAATAATAGAGTTGGAATAGACCTTGGAGATCTTCTAGTCCAGCCCCCTGCTCATGCAGGAGACCCTATACCATTCCAGACAAGTGACTGTCCAGTCTCTTCTTAAAAGCCTCCAGTGATGGAGCACCCACAACTTCTGAAGGCAAGTTGTTCCACTGATTGATTGTTCTCACCGTTAAGAAATTTCTCCTTAGTTCTAGGTTGCTTCTCTTTTTGGTTAGTTTCCAACCATTGTTTCTTGTTTTGCCTTTTGGTGGTTTGGAAAATAGTTTGGCCCCTTCATCTTTGTAGGAGCCCCTCAACTATTGGAAAAGTGCTATCATGTCCCCCCAGTTTTTCTTTTCATTAAACTAGACCTACCCAATTCCAGCAACCGTTCTTCATTTTTGTTTCTCTTCTCTGCAACACTATCCTAAATGGCTCACTAAATCTATTTCTTCCATACCCCAAAGTGAAAAACAGTCAGCTTCTCTTTAAACAAAAATGTTATATTTTATAAAAAACATTTTCCCCCAGTTGGCTTGGCAGAATAATTCCCTCAAATAAGGCTGACCCATATAAGGTCTGCTGAGTTTTTCTTTTTTTTCTTTTAAAGAAACCAACTTTTGAAGTTATTCCCTTGTAAACATCCCATAATCAGGCTAGAGCTAAGTAGCAATTCTCCAGGTCCATCCAACCCCTCCCCCTCGCAAAACCATATTGATGTTTGCCCCCAAATACTACTTAGTTTTATATCAAACGAATCATGAAATGAAGGTTCCATCAGGAACGATGACAAAACAACATCCCCAAAGCAGCAAAAGAATATTTTTTTTTTAGCATCGTTGTAAGAGACGAGATGTCTTACTTTATTTATTTATTTATTTGTTTATTTTACAATTTTGGAGGCGTATTTAAGAGAGGCTGGAGAAGCAGAAAATAAACATGTCAAAATTCATCAGAAAAGCTCTACTGAATTTGCAAGCGTGTGAATCAAAATACGTAGACGTACATGCATGCATGCATTTTGATCAAGCGTGTGCGTGTGTGTGTGTGTGTGTTTTTAGAACCTTACAGAATAAATGTAGATTCCTTTTCCCTAATGGAAATAGCAATCTTTCCATTCTCTTATTTTTGATTCAAGATGTGTTTCCATCAGGGGAACGAGAAAGGGTGGGATTTAGACCCAGCCAGCCAACCTAGTGTAAACAAATTCACTTTTCATAACATTCACAGCTGTCTTGACACCGTTTAAATTGAATCCGTGCAATGTTATCACTCTCCTGATATTGCTTTACCTAGAGTTTGTGTTACCAACTGTTAGTATGGTGTGAATTACTTTTCCAGTCTTACTTTTGTTATCAGCAGCACTTTCATGGACAGATGATTTTTCATCACTTCATACAAGCATTGCTAATAATCCTTCATCACGTTGGAAAGCAACTGGCAACCTTTTTGGCCAGGTCCAGCCACCCACTGGCCTCCTGAGCTCCATCCTATCAATAACAACTGAGGTCAAATAATTATACAGGTTCCACGGCTTCCTCTAAGCGTGAAAGTCCCGGAAAACATCAAAAGCTGTTATTCTACTCTGTCTTCCTTGGAATTAAAGCTCCTAAAAAGTTACACATTATATGTTTTTCTGAGGCCGAAGAGTCATTGCAAAAGGCAGCCCGAGTTCTGTTTTGCTTGGGTGATCATATATTGTCTTTTAAATCGATAAATACAATTTTATGAAGGAAAAAGAAGGGAGGGGGAAAGAAATAGGGAGGGTAAGGGTATAGAGCAGGGAAGAGAAAAGAAAGGAAGGGAAAGGAAGGAGAGGGGAGGAAAGGGGATGGGAGAAGGAAGGGAAGGGAAGGAGGGAATGGAAGGGAGGGAAGGAAAGAGGATGGGAGGGGAGGGGAGGGAGAGGAGAGGAGAGAGGGAAAAAGAGGGAGAGGAGACGGGAGGGGAGGTAAGTTGATGTGGAGGGGGAGGGAAAAGGGGGAAAGAGAAAGGAAAGGAGAGGAGGAAGGGAAGGGAAGGGAAGGAGTGGAGGAGAGCAGAGCAGAGGAGAGGAGAGCACAGGAGAGCAGAGGAGAGGAGAAGAGAACAGAGCAGAGCAGAGCAGAGGAGAGCAGAGGAGAGCACAGCAGAGCAGAGCAGAGGAGTCACAAGATTTCCCTGACCTACTATTTCACAGGATCAAAGCTTGTGAGCCAGTATATAAAATCTAACATAGAATACAAGGAATCTAATCAGTTTGCCAAATATAACTGGGGCAAACCAACATGAACAGTTCACCACCACAACTTGATGGTATAGCTGTAAAATGCCTAAGCAGAGAAAGTGCTCAAATAGTATGGCAAAGCAAGTTGAATTTCATCTTTGTTTGCAAAATATTCATCTTTGTTTTCCCACATGGCTCCCATCACCACTGGCCCTAGGCATATGAATATACTTCTTTGATTTTGGTCTTCCTGGCATTAATTTAATGATTGCGTAATCTCCTCAATCCTTCCAGTATAAGAAATGTAAGACAAAAAACAGAAAGATTGAGAAGAAGTTTTTTTCTTTTTTTCTTCTTTGTCACTTGTCGAAAGGTTAGGGTTAGGGTTAGGGTTGGGGTTAGGGTTAGGGTTGGGGTTAGGGTTGGGGTTGGGGTTAGGGTTAGGGTTAGGGTTGGGGTTGGGGTTAGGGTTGGGGTTGGGGTTAGGGTTAGGGTTAGGGTTAGGGTTAGGGTTAGGGTTAGGGTTAGGGTTAGGGTTAGGGTTAGGGTTAGGGTTAGGGTTAGGGTTAGGGTTGTCGAAAGGAGGAGGGGGGGTGACTTTATAAGAAAGGCTTTAGAAAATATATTTAAGGAAATTTTCAGTCAAAGAAATGCATTGGATAAAGGAGTTAGTCCACCTTCGTAAGCCCTCATTCTTAAAAGTTATTTTAGTGTTATGCAGAAGCTGTGGATTCTCCATCAGAAGAGACTGGACAGCCAAGATGGTATAATTGGAATGAGTGAATGAATGTCTCAGTGGCTGAACTGAAGAATGGATGGATGGATGGATGGATATGAAAAGGCTGCCTGTTTGCGCCTTACCCTCTGCGCAGCTGAAAATAATATATTTTGATCACCTGAAGGATTTTTGTGGGTCCATCAGCTTGAATGATAATGGCAGCTCATTAATCTGTCCACCGAAAAAGCAGCCTTTGCATCCAAACGGCACTGATGTTCCATAAATGAAATTAATTCTATCTTTCACACTTTCCCAGAGGGCTGATGCTAAACAAGAAGTAGGTGAACTGCTGCACATCTAAGGTTGCACTAAACAAACGGGATGCAAATATTGATCAAGCGGTGATAAAGGGGTGCTTTATTCTTTGTGACAGAAGCAGGGGGAATAAACCAGATTTAATGAGAGCATAGTTGGAGGGAAGGAAGGAAGGAAGGAAGGAAGGAAGGAAGGAAGGAAGGAAGGAAGGAAGGAAGGAAATGGGAGGAAGGAAGGAGAAGGAAGGGAAGGAAGGAAGGAAACAGAAATGAGGGAGGGAGGGAAGAAGGAAGGAGACAGAAAGGAGGGAGAGAGGGAGGGAGGGAAGGAGGGAGGGAGGGAGGGAGGGAGGGAGGATCATGTAGTTCTCTAAAACCTATATCAGTGGTGGCGAACCTATGGCGCGGGTGCCAGAGGCGGCACTCAGAGCCCTCTCTGTGGGCATGCGCGCCATCGCCCCAGTCCTAGGCCTTCAGCTGGGTTTTATAAAACCTTTTCGCTTTAGGCCTCCGCTGCCGTGTGCAAAAAAAAAAAAGGTTCAATCAGTCAATTTCAACTTCTCGCAGGAAAAAAAAAGATCTCGCAAAGTTGGAATTGATTGATTGAACTTTTTAGTCCCACCCAGTCTGCCGTTACCACGCCCAGCCAATGGGCCATACCCACCCGGCACTCGACGATGCATAAGTGGGTTTTGGGTTGCAGTTTGGGCACTCAGTCTCTAAAAGGTTCGCCATCACTGACCTATATCATATATATATCTTGATATAAATTGCCATTTATTCCTTCCAAAGTGCTGAAAATTTGCAACAGATAAATGCATTTCATCTGACTTTGGCTGATTTCATTTGAATATTAAACAGAGTCAGCCTGGTTAGTATTTGAAAAAGTGGCAAATCACTCCTACATTGTCCCCCCCCCCAAAAAAAAAAGAGAGGATATAGTCATGTAAGTCCCCAGAAGTAAAATTAATAATAATAATAATAATAATAATAAAGTTGGAAGGGACCTTGGAGGTCATCGAGTCCAACCCCCTGCTCAGGCAGGAAACCCTATACCATTTCAGACAAATGGCTGTCCAGTCTCTTCTTTAAAACTTCCAGTGTTGGAGCATTCACCACTTCTGAACGCTAGGAATTCTTTACTGGGACACTTCCAGTGTGCTGAAGTTGGGAAGTCTTAGACATGACTGCACAGAATAAAGAAATTCTTAATTAATCCTAAATTTAATTTTCCATCTCATACAGATACATGATGGTGGAACTGGGGTTTAGGATCTGATTATCCAGGCCCCGCAGCTCTCTTTTTGGTGTTTGTAGGAAGGTAGTGAAGTAGCTATAAGAAACTAATGATAATTGCATCTCTACTCTGGGTTCTGCACCCTGATTCTAACTCTCAAAGGAGGAAATTCTTTCCATTCTGGGCTGTACAGCATCACATCTTCCTCTTCTCTTCATCGGAAGTCACCTTCTCTTTGAAGAAAGTCTTTCAAAATCCTGATGTGCATCAAACCCAATCACTTCTCCCAGACCTGAGTGTTGAAAGAAAAATCTTCAGGTCCAGTCCAAGCCGGGAATAAACAAAATCAAGACTGCTTAGAAAAGAAGGTTCTGTTTATTGAAGAACAGAACTAACAGCATGGGGTTCTGGGACAGTTGACAAAATGGAGTTGGGATATAGGCTTTTATACCTTCTTTGGGCTTTGTATTTCAGGTTCCTGTTCCTGTGGCATGTGCTTTGATCGGAGCTTGAGTGTGCCCTTTTGGTATTCTAATGGTGGTGGGTTAATCCTATTATGTCCTAAAGGTCATGTCCTGCTTCTCTGGGGCTGTAGTGAAGGAAGTTTGCTTATGAATAGGTGGCCCCAAATCTGCATTTCTAAAAGCTGGCCTCTGCCTGGGGCAGAGATACTTGGCAGGGGAGTTTCTGGGGGCTAGTTTCAGTCTCAGACTTTTCTATTATTACTTTGAGGAAATATAATATTCTGCCTTTTTTAATTCCCCCCCCCAAAAAAAAATATTTTCTTATTTAGGAGGGTGGGTGGGTGCTGTCTTTCAACATGGGCTTTTTACCGGTAGTTTAGCCTATTCTGGGAACCAGGTCATCACATGGTGCCCCACTATAGTTTAATTTGAAGGGATATTGAATGTTTTCTATAAATAAAGCGGTCATGTTTTGTTTAGCTAGATAAAGAAGTTGAGTAAGGAAGGCGCAATGAATACAGTGAAGCCACTGCAGCAAAACTCCATCCATCCATCCATCCATCTATCCATCCATCCATCCATCCATCCAGTAATTACAATGCAAAAACCTAAGTACAGGTAGTCCTCAATTTACAACAGTTTGTTTAATGATTTTTTTGAAGTTACGATGACACTGAGAAAAGTGACTTATGACCGTTTTTCACAGTTTTTCACAACCATTACAGCATCCCCATGATCACGTGATCAAAATTCAGATGTTTGGCAACTGACTCATACCGTTTCCCCGAAAGTAAGGGCTACCCTGAAAATAAGCCCTAGCTTATTGAAGTCCACAAGTCATAAAAGGGCCGAGTTTGAAGACCCCTGATATGGATAATCAGAGAGGAGAAGGAGCTGTCTTCCCTGGAAAGGTGAACTTGGGTCTGATTTTTCCACTGGGGAATGAGGAGGTCATCCATCCCAATGCTGCTTCACACAGAAAGAAAAGCAGACTGTCCCTCCACACACACCCCACACACCCAGACAAACACACACAAACAGATGTTCCATATTCAAAAACTAGAAATAAAAATGATTATCAGACTGTATAACTATGAACCCATCTTCCTTTCTTTTTTCTTTTTCTTTTTTCCTTCCTTCCTTCCCCCTCCCTCCCTCATTTCTGTCTCCTTCCTTCCCCCTCCTACCTTCCTTTCTTCCTTCCTCCTATCCCTATCTCCCCTCCTGCCACCCCTTTCTTTCTTCCTCCTATCCTTCCTTACTTCTTCCCTTCCTCCTACCTCTTCCTTTTTTCCTTTCTCCTCTCCTCCCTCCCTCCCTCCCTTTTTCCTTCCTTCCTTCCTTCCTTCCTTCCTTCCTTCCTTCCTTCCTTCCTTCCTTCCTTCCTTCCTTCCTTCCTTCCTTCCTTCCTTCCTTCCTTCCTTCCTTCCTTCCTTCTATATGCTGCTTTAATCCAATCCTGACTCACAACTGCTCACACCGTATACAATACTACAGTAAAATCAAGGAACAGACAACAGTATCCTGCTGAATATGAGATGTGTGGTACTTAATTTGATTCTTCTTCTTCTTGTGCCATATCCGTTATCGGACGTTGGTGATCATGTTGGTGATCCTGTTTTTATCAGCAGCCACACGAAAAAGTGCTGCTGAGTTTTGTCCAAACCAGTCCCTTAGATTTTGAAGCCATGATGTTCTTCTTCTGCCTGGACCTCGTTTGCCTTCAATCTTTCCCTGGAGGATTAAATGGAGTATGCCGTATTTTTCTGGGTGTTGCATCACATGTCCGAAATATTCCAACTTTCATTTTTTAATTGTTTTGATGATTTCCCTTGGCTTTCCCAGGCGGCTTAAAACCTCCTCATTTCTGATCTTGTCCACCCAGCTTATACGTAACAACCGCCTGTAAATCCACATTTCAAATGCTTCTAGTCTCTTCAGGTGGCCTTCTGTCAGAGACCAACTCTCTACTCCATAGAGCAGGATAGAAAAAATATAGCATCTGACAAGCCTGATTTTCAGTCTTAGGCTTATGTCGTGACTGCAACTTAATTTGCAACTTAATCAACTTAATTTGATAAATAAAGAAATCCAAAGTGATATAAGAAGATCCTTCTTATCACAAATATATCACCTAGAATGTGCAGGTCTTTCCAATCAATGGAGAACTGAGCATAAAAGAAATGACAAAGTGAATTGTGGAGTTCAATCTTTTTATCATCTTAAGGCATTTTGTCATTCCAATATGAATCAAATCAAGGAATCACCTACCCCATTCCCCATGATTCTCCAAGGTAAAGTTGTGCCATGCACACTGAGTGACGTGAGAATGGGTGCTGATATCTATACAGTAGACCAGGGCTCTTCAAACTTGGCCCTTCTTTCAACATCAGTAAACAAATAGCCATAAGTTCAGGTACCTTTGGAAAGATACTGTATTATTATGGGGATTATGAGCTGCCCAGAGTTTGTTTCAAGACGGGTAGCTACATAAATGTTTCAAATAAATAAAAATAAAATAAACTCTTTGTGTCGTTCTCCAATATTCCATCATCAAACTTCTCAGTCAAGATCTCCCCCACAACAGTCACAGGGCAGATACTATAACATGCATTCATAGGTTAGTTTTGTAAAAACAACAACAACAGTAAAATCAAATCCAAGGAATTGCTTTTTTTTTACAAAGTTAAGCACCGAGAAAAACAACCTTTAACAGTAATGAATATTTATTTCCTCTGTCAAATTAGACTTAAAAAACAAACAAACAAACAATAGTCTCAATTCTCCTGGTTCTACAAAATATGCAGGGGGAAAAGAAAAAGAAAAACAACTAACAAAATCTAACCAGCCAGCTTCAGCACTTGGATTTAATGAGTTGCAGCATTTTAATGTCCCTTTTCAGGCCATTATAATCTCCAAACTAAAGGGTCTTTCATGTAAAAAGGACATGCCCTGTTTGCCAGCTCCCAAGCTAAAAAGGCAAGATGCGGAAGAATGAAAAGAAAAGAGGGTAAAAGATTAGCCTTAGGAGGCCAGAGGTGGGGAGGGGGGGAACCCCAGCCTCAATCTGTGCTTGTTCGTGCTGGAGTTCAGCTTGATTTTTCTTTCACAAGTTCTAGTTTGAACATTTCCAGCTATTGTTCCTTCCGAGAAGAAGACCAGGATGTCATGACTTGATGGAGAAAGGTGAGAATATCTTGTTCTCCATGTCGCCCGTCCCTAGATGCCTGCCGGTATAATTGAAGGATTTGTTTGGTCAGGTATATCTACCTTGCGTACTTTTGTACGTATAGTCAAGGCCATGGTTTTCCCAGTTGCAATGTATGGTTGTGAAAGTTGGACCATAAGAAAGGCTGAGCACCAAAGAATTGAGGCCTTTGAACTATGGTGCTGGAGAAGACTCCTGCGAGTCCCCTGGACTGCAAGGCGATCAAACCGGTCAGTCCTAGAGGAGATCAACCCTGACTGCTCCTTAGAAGGCCAGATCCTCTACTTTGGCCACCTAATGAGAAGGAAGTACTCACTGGAGAAGAGCCTAATGCTGGGAAAGATTGAGGGCAATAGAAGAAGGGGACGACAGAGAATGAGGTGGCTGGATGGAGTCACTGAAGCAGTAGGCATGAGCTTAAATGGACTCCAGAAGATGGTAGAGGACAGGAAGTCCTGGAGGAACGTTGTCCATGGGGTCGCGATGGGTCGGACATGACTTCGCAACTAACAACAACAACAATCTACCTTGCGAAGACAGAGAAATTAGAAACATTGCTGTAGTTGCAAGCACGTTACAGATAGTCCTCGAGTTAGGATCATTTACTTACTTAACGACCATTCAAAGTGATGACAGATCATCCAAAAAGGGACTTACGACCCAGGTCCAAAGTTCTGACGTCACTCCCCCCCTCACATCTCCTGCAGTCATGTGACTGCCTTTTGGGCTCTTGGCAACTGACCCACGTTTACAACAATTCACAGTGCCCGGAGATCATGTGACTATGATTTATTCGAGGAAAGAGTTAACAGCAGAGGAGAGAGAGGAGGTCAGCTAGGCCGCAAACTTTTGTCCTCCTTGAAACATATTGTAAGATGGGAGAAGATAAATAGCAGATTTGTGTTCAGTTTCTGCATCCTGAATCAGCCCTGTATTCTTTTCCAGATGGCCTCCTCCTCTATTCCTCTTCAGCTCGATTGTGCTTATCCAAACAGAAAGAAAGCTTTTTTTTTTTGCATTTTTTAAGAGGAGGGAGGGACAGCGTGCAAGCCGATAGAAAAAGGGGGGGGGGAAGGGAGATGGTGAACACATGTCAAATTCCCCATCTGCTTGAGGCTGAAATGAGAATATTGTAGACCTCATCTGCAGGCGGATATGGGCACTTCATGTAATTTCCTGCAAAAATAAATAGAGAGAGAAAAAAAATCATTTCCTGCACCTGACAATTCTTACATCACCCCTATGAGCAAAATTCTTGGGGAGAGACACAGAGCTTGTAAAATGGGGACCACTTATGAAGCCAAGGAAAATTTATAACATTTTAGGGACTGCCTCAACCTATTTTCCAAAGCAGCAGAAGACAAGAAAGAAACAATAAATGGAATCTAACTGAGAAGAGAAGCAACCTAGGACTTGTTGGAAGAAAAGTCTTCATCGTGGTTCATCCAAGCTGGGAATAAACATGGCAACTGCTTTGGGAAGAAGGTTGTAGTTTATTGGAGAGGAGAGCCAGACAGGAAGATGGTTCTGGCAGCAAGATAAGTGAAAAAAGGCTGAGCACATGTAGGAAGTAGGTTTTTATACCCTCTGGAGCCTTTTGTTTGGAGTTGTTCCTGTGGCATGAACTTTGACCTGAGTCTGAGTGTGCCTTTCTGGTATTCTGATGGTGATGGGTCAACCTTATTATGTCCAAAGGTCATATCCTGCTTCCCTGGGGCTGATGACTCTTAGAGTTTGGGTGGGGTATGTAGATTTTAGGTCTTTGTCTTCTTAATCTCCTAGCTCCCTGCGTTTACATCTGCATCTCTATAGAACTGGTTTCTGCTTGGGGAAGGGAGACCTGGGGCTATTAAAAAAACTGGGCATGCTTTCCTGCTTCTTTAAGATCCTTGGAGGAAATATATTTTTCTGCCCTTTTTTAATATTTCCTTCTCTGGGGGGCTGACTTCCCACAGACTGAAGAGACATTTCCTATCACTGAGAAAAATTAAGCAGGGGAACAGCTTGCCTCCAGAAGTTGTGGGTGCTCCATCACTGAAGGTTTTTAAGAAGACACCTGGCAACCATTTGTCTGAAATGGCATAGGGTTTCCTGCCTAAGCAGCAGGTTGGACTAGAAGACCTCCGAGTTCCCTTCCAACTCTGTTATTCTGTGTTCTATGTTCTAAGTGCTGCTGTCTTACTTAACTTCCATCATGATATGCAACCATAATGGACAGGCTCTGTGTGTCAAGGGCTACCTGTAAGTAGGCTTGAAGGTCATCCATTAAGCTCCTGCATCCAAACTTCCAGAAGATACTATCAAATTAACAGAAGCACAAGCTTCTTCTCCATCTCAGCCCTCTCTCTCCAAGAAGTATATTTAACACTCTTCTCTGTCGCTTTTGGACAGATTGTAAAATCTTTTGGCTTTGAAATTATTGTACTGAAACTGGACTGGTTTTAATGTACGGCCTTTCATTTTGTCATCGTTTTGATTTGGTGGTCTTTTCAAAAAATAATTTGCAGAGAAAGTGTGGCAAGATTCCCTTCAGGATTTTTCTTTTTGAAGTGTAATATTTAGAAATTGATGTGTATTACTGACTTTTGGGTTTGCTTGTTCACCATTTTGAGAAAACGGTTTGCTTTTGAAGGGTGGTGAAAAGTCTCCAGAAATATTGACGCAATCATCTGTAGAGCATTCTTAATGTATGAACTCTGTTATCCAGGGCTAAAAAAAAATATTTCTAATCAATGAACACACCTGGAGAAATACTGCATATAAAGAACGGCCATGCATTTGTGCATTTGGTGACATCAAGAAATTCCTTTGTAGCATTTATCTACCATTAATCTACACCTGAGGGAACAGAAAACTTTATGGACTGCATGTAAATGTTGGATGTAAAACAGGAAAGAATAATAACAGATTTGTGTACATGTTTATTCTTTCATTCCACTTTGTGGGAAAGAATATATTTGAGGAGTGATTTGGATAAGGATAAGTTTAAAAGCAGAAGACAAATTCAGCTCCATTACATCTACTCAAGGTTGGCCCAAGACAGTTGATTGCTTGAAGCAATATAATGTGAATTCCTCTGTTCCTTGATGTGTTACTGGCTTAGATTGCCCTCAAGATTCATTGAGTCTTACTTAAATGCTACCAGTGGATAATATTGGCCATTAAACCTGAATGCATATGATTAAGTTGATTGATGATGTGTCATCAAGTCATTTTGAACCTTGGCTTCAACATAAGACAGATTTTCTCCATGGTGATCTATCCCTAACCTGGTTGTTCAGGTCTTCTGATAGTTCACCCATCACCACTGTAAGTGAATCCATCCACTTTCCAGCTGGTCATTCTTCTTCTCTTTCCTTCTATCTTTCCCAGCATTAGACTCTTCTTCAGAGACATAGGTCTTCACACAATGTGTCTGAAGTAGGATAATTTGAGGCTGATCATTTGTGCTCTGGCTAAATTAGAGGGTGGAAAACAGGCTAATTTGTAGGTATCAAAGGTAAAACAATTATGGGATTTTCCACCCCTTATAATTCCACATCTAGAAAGTCTATTGTCCTCTCTAGTAAGAGGCTTCATCATTGAATGAAAAGTTACCTTCCAGTTGAGCTCAGTTCCTATGACTTTAGAGACACAGCTGTATTGTTTTCTTGTTAGTAATATGGAAATGGTTGATCATTTTTCTCTCTTTTCTGGCAATAATAATAATAATAATAATAATAATAATAATAATAATAATAATAATAATAATAATAATAATAATAATAATAATAATAATAATAATAATAATAATAATAATAATAATAATAATAATAATAAAATTGGAAGGGACCTTGGAGGTCATCTAGTCCAACCCCCTGCTCAGGCAGGAAACCCTATACCATTTCAGACAAATGGCTGTCCAGTCTCTTCTTAAAAACTTCCAGTGTTGGAGCATTCACCACTTCTGGAGGCAGGTTGTTCCACTGATTAATTGTTCTAACTGTCAGGACGTTTCTCCTTAGTTCTAGGTTGCTTCTCTCTTTGATTAGTTTCTATCTGTTGCTTCTTGTCCTGCCTTCAGGCACCTTGGAAAATAGCTTGACTCCCTCTTCTTTGTGGCAGCCCATGAGATATTGGAACACTGCTATCATGTCCCCCCTCGTCCTTCTCTTCATTAAACTAGACATACCCAATTCCAGCAACCGTTCCTTATATACTTTAGCCTCCAGTCCCCTAATCATCTTTGTTGCTCTTCTCTATACTCTTTCTAGAGTCTCAATGTCTTTTTTACATCGTGGTGACCAAAACTGGATACAGTATTTCAAGTGTGGCCTTACCAAGGCATTGTAAAGTGGTATTAATACTTCACGTGATCTTGATTCTATCCCTCTGTTAATGCAGCCCAGCACTGTGTTGGCCTTTTTGGCAGCTGCAGCACACTGCTGGCTCATATTTAAGTGATTGTCCACTAGGACTCCGAGGTCCCTCTCACAGTTACTGCTATTGAGCAAAGTACCCCCTATACTATACCTGTACATTTGGTTTTTCTTGCCTAAATGTAGAACCTTGCTTTTTTCACCATTGAATTTCATTTTGTTAGATAGTGCCCAGTGTTCAAGTCTGTCCAGATCCTCCTGTATCTTAAGCCTGTCTTCTGGAGTGTTGGCTATTCCTGCCAGCTTGGTGTCATCTGCAAAATAGATGGGGAATCTATCCCCTCGTCCAAATCGTTGATGAAGATGTTGAAGAGCACTGGCCCCAGAACAGAGCCCTGGGGCACCCCACTACACAGTTCCCTCCATGTAGATGCGGTTCCATTGAGGACCACACGCTGAGTACGGCCGGTCAGCCAGCTACGAATCGATCTGGTGGTGATGCTGTCTAACCCACATTTTTCTATCTTACCAAGTAGATTGTGATCTACTTTATCAAATGCCTTACTGAAGTCCAAGTAAATTATATCCACAGCATTCCTCTGATCCACTAATTTTGTCACTTGGTCGAATAATGCAATAAGATTTGTCTGGCATGATCTGTTTTTGACAAACCCATGTTGGCTTTTAGTAATGACTTTGTTTGCCTCTAGGTGTTCGCTGATTCGTTGTTTGATTATCTTTTCCAGAATCTTCCCAGGTATTGAGGTATTGTTTTTCCAGTTCTCAGATCTGTCACTGGCTGAGGTCTCTATCCAAATAATACTCAGGCCTGATCCTGCTTAGCTTCATTGACCCAACAAGATCAGCTTCCTACGGCTGCCTCTAGGGATACTACTGTGGAATAATAGAATATCTGATGTAGCAACAGCAATAGTACTTAGACTTATATACCACTTCACAGTGCTTTACAGCACTCTTTAAGTGGTTTACAGAGTCAGCATATTGCCCCCAACAATCTAGGTCCTAATTTTACTGACCTCAGAAGGATGGAAGGGTGAGCCAACCTTGAGCCGGTTAGGATCGAACCCCTGGCTGTGGGCAGAATCAGCCTGAAATATGCATTTTAACTACTGTGCAAACATGGCTCCTGATGCTTTTAGAAACATCTATATATTATTCAAACTCTTGTGGCCTGTTTGCATCCTTCAACGGGGCGAAATTGAAAAGTGTAGAGCAAACATTATTAACCAAGGTAATTCAAATGAGCAAACGTACAGAATGCTGGAAAGGATGACCTCCATGGGAATGAAATTTGGGAAAGCTGTGGCCACTTCAATGCCATCATGCTTTCTAACCACACTTCCAGAAATTCATGGATTTTGTGGAACAAAGAAAGATGGGGACATGGTGTCCCCCCCTCTTCCCCACCATCCACTTGCACCCAATCAGTTGGCAGCAAGATCAGACAGGCTAGCGATGATTGGATAATTTGGAACAGTGGCTGAAATTTGAAATCTCTTAATGAGGGTGGCTGGTGAAGGAAGGATGGAGTGACTCAGATGCCTCATTGTGAAGTAGGGCTGGCTGGAGGGGGCGGCAACAGCACTCTGTAGATGTATCATCTTACTCCTTGGAGGGAAGGGGCCTTGGCAATACCCTTGAGTATGGGAAGGGATTTCAGTTTTCTTCATGGTCCACAGCTCCCTTTGTTCCCTTGGTGATACAGTGGTGAGAATGCAGTATTGCAGGCTAATTCTGCTGACTGCTAGGAGTTTGATCCTGACCGGCTCAAGGTTGACTCAGCCTTCCATCCTTCCCCATCCTTATATTGTTGGGGGCAATATAAACTGCTTAGAGAGGGCTGTAAATCACTATGGAGCAGTATATAAGTCAAAGTGCTATTCCTATTTGTTAGGATATTGAATTTAGTAGCTGGACCAGTAAAGTGTACAATTAGCCAGAACACCCAAGTGTAGTTGATTAGTTAGTGCTGACTCATGCATGATGCACTTTATGCTATGATTGGTTGCTGTAAGTATAAAGGGGGAGTTGCCCTTTTCCCCCTCTTTTTTCTTCGGTGTGTTCTGTATACTGTTTAATTTACCTCAGGATGTTTCTGTGTTCCTGGCGATCTTATGTTTTATCTGTCTGGATGATGACAAAGACTGATGAAAGTTTGAATATATATAAAATGACAAGTTTGTGTAGTGTCTCCGACTTCATCTGGACAGCCGCTGCGCAATTCCTTGACACTATTTCTATTCTCCCTCCCCTCAGCAAAGTGGCAAGCAGTTCTTGATTCAGCCAAGGAGGAGAAGGAGTGATTTTTAATGTTCCCCGCCCACTTTACATAAGCAAGGACAATGGGGAAGCCAGCAGGAAGCCGGAAATCAGTCCCTGCTGCTTTTTTTTGCCTACCTGTGATCATTCTGTTTTGTTTTGTTTTTCTATTTAGGTAAGAAAATATCTCTAAAACGATTGCCCAGTGGGGTACAGGTAGTCTAGTATGTAAGAAAACTCCAGCATATATCTATCCAGAGGACAAATTAATTTAATAAGTCAAATGGAACTCAAAGGACTTATTCCCAGGAAAGTGTGAACAAGAATTTTCCAAAAATGGAAAAGAAAGGAAGCCCCCACTGAAGAAGAAATAATAAATAAAATTTTGTCCTGCGCTGAAATGGACAGGTTAACTCTAGAGATCAAAAATAAAACTGAAACAGAGTATTATGAAATTTGGAAAAATTTGTACGATTGGTTAGAGATAAGGAGGATCGCTGAGATGATTACTGATTGATTAGTAGATAACACAAGGATTTCCTATTAGCATCTATATCAGGACACAATGGAAAGATATGTAAATACAGAAGTTTTTTTACAGAAGTTATATGTACAGCTTGTTATACTCTGTCCTGTTATAGAAGGTATTTTAAGTTTCTGTTTTTCTTTCTTCCTTAATAGCAGTGTTATACCCAGGGAGGTTGAATTATGTCCACTTTTGTTTTTAAATGTACATTTAATAAAATCATTTTTCAAAAAAAAAAAGAGAGAGAGAGAGAAGTTCAAGCCTGAAGGCTTTGCAGCTCTCCATCAGAAGTCCAAGGAAAAAGAGAAGGGTTAAAATTTACAAGAGCTTTGTCATTTTCTCCTTCTCTGCAACATAAAAGGAGTTTGCTTTTTAATTGTTTTGTTACCTGCCTAAAAACTGATTGCTCACTTCAAATACTGAGAATGACTGACAAAGCAATAAAAAGATATCTTCAAATAAAAGAAAAAAGAAAAGAATTGCTGGGTCTGGCTTTGAGTAAAAGTAGATAATTTGGTTATCTTCAGGAATTTTTGGACTTTGGTGTGTCTGCCATTGGACATTTGTCCTTTCCTCCACGCCTCAAGGGTATCCACAGGGTATGGTAAAATAAAGGTCAAGATGGAAGCTACAATGTGCGATCAAACCCCTCCTGTCTCTTCATATTGTCCACACGTATGATGCATGTACAAAACAAGAGGAGTTTCAATCACCCCATTGCACCCACCACCTTGCCTTTTTTTTTTTTTTTTGCCCTATTTTGAGGAAACACCTGGTTGCATTCGCTTCCCCTCTTCTGTTAATGGATTCGAAGATATCAGCATGCCTTTGAAAAGGCAAGCCAAAAATTACAAACGAAACCCAGCCCTTTCTTGTACCTGGCCTGCTAACTTATCTGTGTGCGCGAACCTCATTGGGTTCATTTCTCGCACTCTTGCATTAAACAGACATGTTGAAAGAGAAACTGGGTAGCCTCTGCAGGATGGGAGGTTGGACGGATAACCTTCCAATCTCGTCCAATCTAATATTCTAAGAGGCATTTTGCTGATCTTGTTGCTTTCATGGTGTGTTGCACTCTTTCTGTAGCTCTTCAGGTGTTAAAGAAAAAGGGATTTGCTGAGCAGGACGTGGGCATGACTATAACTTTTATTCTATCAGGGCAGAGTAGTACTAATAAATGTAATTTATATTTCAGATGCAAGGCTTGCAGTCGGGACGGGGAGGGATTTGTTTTTAGTATCTCAGAATGGTTCTTTTTCCTTCCTTCCTTCCTTCCTTCCTTCCTTCCTTCCTTCCTTCCTTCCTTCCTTCCTTCCTCTCTTTTTATGTCCTTCCTTCCTTTTCTCCCTCCCTCCCTCTCTCCCTTCCTTCCTCTTTTTATGTCTTCCTTCCTTCCTCCCTCCCTCCCTCCTTTCCTTCCTTCCTTCCTCTTTTTATGTCTTCCTTCCTTCCTTCCCTTCCTTCCTTCCTTTCTCACATTAAAAAGAATTTTTTTCCAGTCCCAACTGCTAGCCATCCATTTTAAACATTGTTGTTGTTGTTGTTAGTTGCAAAGTCATGTCCAACCCATCGCGACCCCATGGACAACGTTCCTCCAGGCCTTCCTGTCCTCTACCATCTTCGGGAGTCCATTTAAGCTCACGCCTACTGCTTCAGTGACTCCATCCAGCCACCTCATTCTCTGTCGTCCCCTTCTTCTATTGCCCTCTATCTTTCCCAGCATCAGGCTCTTCTCCAGTGATTCTAAACATAGATTACATTTATTACTACCACTCTACACCAAAGATTAGGTTAACAAAGGTTAGGTTAATAAAATTTGCAGTCCTGCACACGTCCAGCTCAGCAAATCCTAGTTCAATTTTTAATAATGGCGTTTGAACAACGGGGGTCAACAGACCACTCTTGAACTTCAAAACCTTTGGGTTTTTGTTTTTTTTTAAGAAACACAACAAATTGCCACAGGATTAAGCTTGTAAACTGATGTTGTGGAATATTATGTAACTAAGAGTAATCTAGTCATACACAGATTGTAATTTCTTGTCAAAAGCTGTCAGGGAAGTTTGCAAATGGTGATCCCATGATCCTGGGATGCCTCCAAAGCACCCACATTTTAATCACATGAGCGTGGGGATGTTGTGATGGTCATAACTGCGAGGACCAATCATAACTCACTTTTTTCAATGCCATGTATGAATGGCTGCAGAACGAATGATTGTAAGTCATGGACCACCTGTATGTGCTCTGCCTTCAGTTATTGTTCAAAAATTGGGAGTTAACTAATAAATGAATGTGCAGAAGCTTTCATGAGTGAAAACTCTAAGTAACCTATAATCAGGTAGATTGACAAGTGTATTAAGAAGAAATTGGAAATCAGCTTGATAATAAATAGAGGAAAGGAAGAGAAAGAGGAGAAAAGAAGAAGAGAGGGAGGGGAAGAGGAAGAGGAAGGGGAAAGAGGAGGGGAGGAGGAGGAGGAGAAGGAGGAGAAGGAGGAGGAGGAGAAGGGGAAGGAGGAGGAGGAAGGAGGGGAAGAAAGTGGAGGAGGAGCGAAGGGGACGGTTAAGGGGAAGAGCAGGGAGGGGAGAGAGGAGGAGGCGAAGGGGAAGGAGGAGGAGGAGGAGGAGGAGGAAGAGGAGGAGGAGGAGGAGGAGAAGGGGGAAGAGGAGGAGGAGGAGGAGGAGGAGGGACGGTTTTAAGGGGAAGGAAGCGGAGAGGAGGCGGAGGAGAAGGGGAAAAGGAGGGAGGAGGAGATGCGTAGGAGGCGGAAGAGGGAGGAGGAGGAGGAGAAGAAGGGGAAGGGGAAGGAGGAGGAGGAGGAGACGGGGGAGAAGGAGGAGGAGGGGAAGAAAGAGGAGGAGGCAGGAGAAGGAGGAGGAGGAAGAGGGGGAGGGAGAAGGGAAGGAGGAAAAGAAGGAAGGAGGAGGAGAAGGGAAGAGAGGAGGAGGAGGAGGAGGAGGAAGAGGAGGAGGAGGAGGAGGAGAAGGGACGGAGGAGGAGGAGGAGGAGGAGGAGGAGGGGAAGGTTAAGGGGAAGGAAGAGGAGGAGATGAGGAGAGGAGAAGGGAAAGGAGGAGGAGGAGGGGGATGAGGAGGAGGAGAAGAGGGGAGGAGGAGGAGGAGAAGAAAGGGGAAGGGGGAGGAGGTAGTTTCCAGAGGGAAGGCCAGAGGAGAAAGCAGAGGAGGAGGTGGAGAGGGAAGGAGAGGAAGTAAGGGAGAGGTAGGAGGAGATGAGGATGGAAAGAACTCGAGAGAGAGGAAGGAATGAAGGAGCGAGGAGAAGGGGAAAGAAGAGGAGGAGGGAAGAAAAGAGGAGGAGGGAGGAGCAGGAGGAGGATGTAAGAGGGGGAGGAGGAGGAGAAGGAGGAGGAGAAAGAAGGAGGAGGAGGAGAAGGGGAAAGGTAGGAGGAGGACGGAAGAAGAAAAGAGGAGGAGGAGGGGAAGGAGGAGGGGAGAGGAAGAAGGCGATAGGGAGGAGGAGGAGAAGGGGAAGGAGGAGGAGGCTGATGAGAGGAGGAGGAAGAGGGGAGGAGAAGGGGAAGGAGGAGGAGGAGGGGAAGAAAGAGGAGGAGGGGAGAAGGGGAAGGAGACAGAGAAGAAGAAGGAGAAGGAACGAGAAGGAGGAGGGGAAGAAGAAAAGAAGGGAAGGGAAGAAGAAAGAGGAGGAGAGAAGGAGAAGGAGAAGGGGAGAGGAGGAGTAGGAGGAGAGGAGGAGGAGGGGATGGAGGGGTAGGAGGAGGAGGAGGAGGAGAGGAGATAGGAGAAGGAGGAGGAGGAGAGGAGGGGCGGAGGAGGAGACGGAGAAGGAGAAGGAGAAGGAGAAGAGGGAAGGAGGAGGAGGAGGCGGGAGGAGGAGGAGGAGGAGGAGGAGGAGGAGGAATAATCATTGCAAAATAGGATACTTCACATGGAAATGTTTTACCTTCTGGGAATGACTCTTGTTTCACAATACTGAGACCAATGATATCTAGATTCCCCCAAAACATAGGAAGAGATTCTGCTGGTCGTCATGTTTTACTCAGAGAACGTTGATATGGATTTCAAAAAGGAGTATCATTTTTAGAAAATGAAAGGGCTGCTAAAAAGACTGGGAAAAGACTTGATAGGCAATTGCAGGGAAGATAAGACCCTAAGGATGTACTGAACAACGTTACTGCAGCTTTCTTGGATTCAGAATTCTTACGTAACTCAGTTTAATCTGTCTAAATGTCTCTGGGGTTGTTCTTCATCGTGTCTGTCCTTGTGGGTGGCTTACTTTGGGACATCTTGTACTTCTTCTCCCCCTTTCAATCAAGAACATTGCCAGCCAAACTGGAAGATTATTTCACTGTGGCATCGCTCCAAAGACAGAAGCTTCTGCATTTATTTTCACTGCATATTTAATGATCACATCAAACTTTCAGCATCTAATTGCACATAAGGATAAAGACTTAATCCAGATATTTATAATATCACTGAAGAAACTTGTATGGGAGTCTTTCTGATCTCTCGGATGTCTCCAAGGTTTGTGGCTGTTCGGTTGCTAAGTCATATCTAACTCTTCACGATCCCATGGACCATAGTATGCCAGGCCCTCCTGTTCTCCACTGTTTCCTGGAGTTTGCCAAAATTCATGTTCATTGCGTCAGTTACACTATCTAACCGTCTCATCTTCCACTGTCCCCTTCTTCTTTTGCCTTCTGTCTTTCCCAACATCAGGTTCTTCTCCAAGGAGTCCTCTCTTCTCACTTGGTGGCTAAAATATTTGAGCTTCAGCTTCAACATCTGTCCAAGGAACAGTTGGGGTTGATTCCCTTTAGGATTGACTGATTGGATCTCCTTGCAGTCCAAGGGACTCTCAAGAACCATCCCTAACACGTCTTCAAGGTACATAGAATGGATCCATGTCTGGTTCCAAACAGAGATAATATCTCACCTGGCCAAGTAGGACATCTTGACTGAGAACGTTCTGGATAAGAATAAAGTGGCACCCAGAAGCTTCAGAATTCAATAGTGTCATTTATCTTTTGGAGCTTCGTGACCAGTGGTGGGATTCAAATACTTAAACAACCGGTTCTATTATGTGATGCAGGCCTGGGCCTCTGATGCCTACAACGGACTTCCGGAAGTGGTATCCATGCACTTCTGGTGGGACGTTCTAGGCCTGGGAGGCTTTCGAGGCCTAGACTGGACTTCCAGAAACCAGCCGGTTCTTCGAATTCAAGTAAATTTAGCTACCGGTTCTCCCAAATTGGTGTGAACTGGCTGAATCCCACCACTGTTCATGACAATGGTTTCTCCACACTTCTTTTCTTTGCTAGAGAGGCCAGGCTGCTCCATGGGTTCACAAAATCTAAGGCCTAAATTCTAAATTCATTATATAAAAACCAAGTTTCCGTTTTTGCATAACATACCCCCTTAGCATTCAAAGAACATAAATGAAAATTTGAAACTTTCTATATTGACAGAGGTGAGAATCTCATAAGTACAAAGATGGAAAGACACACTAATTGCCCACAGTGGAAGAGTGGATAGTAAAGGGGATGGAGTTAGCAGAGATGGCAGATCTGACTTTTTAATTATAGAAAAGAACTTATCTAGTTTTGTTTCTACTTGGAAATCACTTCTGGATTTTTTTTGTCTAAAACTGAAAAAAAATGAAACTTTGATTTGAGGTTTGGAAGGAAGGAAGGAAGGAAGGAAGGAAGGAAGGAAGGAAGGAAGGAAGGAAGGAAGGAAAAAGAGAAAGGGTGGGAGGAAGGAAGGAAGGAAGGAAGGAAGGAAGGAAGGAAGGAAGGTGGGAGGGAGGGAGGAAGGGAGGGAAGGAGGGAGGGAGGGAGGAAGGGAGGGAGCCTCCAATGATGGAGCACGTACAATTTCTGAAGGCAAGCCATCCCACTGGTTAATTCTTCTCTCTATTGAGACATTTCTCCTTAGTTCTAGATTGTGTCTCTCCTTGATTAATTTCCATCCATTACTTCTTGTCCTGCCTTCAGGTGCTTTGTAAAATAGGTTGACCCCTTCTTCTTTGTAGCAGCATCTCAAATATTGGAAGACTTCTATCATGTCACCCCTAGTCCTTCTTTTCACTAGACTAAACAAACTCAATTCCTGCAACCAATCTTTGTATGTTTTAGCCTCTAGCTCCCTAATCGTCTTTGTTGCTCTTTTCTGCACTGTTTCCAGAGTCTCAACATCTTTTTTTTATGTTCTGGTAACCAGAACTGGATGCAGTTTTCCAAGTGTGATCATACTAAGGCTTTATAACGTGGTACTAATACTTCACATGATCTTGATTCTATTAATGCAACCAAGGATTTCATTAGCTTTTTTTGGCTGCTGCCACACACTCTTTACTCATATTTAAGTGATTGTCCACTAGGGCTTCAAGATCCCTGCCACAGTTACTGCCAGGTTTCACCTAATCTGTAACTGTACTTTTGGGTTTTTGTACCTGTACTTTTTGGTAAGTGTAAAGCCTGACTTTTCTCTACATTGAATTTCAGTTTGTTACATAGGGGCCAATATTTTTTTTTAAAAGAAAGAAACAGGTGCCTAGTATGACAGATATGCCCGTTCATGGACATCATCCTTCTTCAAGCAAAATAATGTGTGTAATGAAGCTTTTTAGAATATGATCAATTTATCCAGAATCAGAGCATTCACTTACTTATTAAATTGATGTGCCCAGGAATAAATTGCCACTCTATTAAGTGAATCATATAAAAATTAAGGATTCCAGTTTCAAACAGATTTGATTTGCATTGCATTTTCAATCATTCTGCTTTTCCATAGTGTCCATTTATTAGAACACCGTCGCATTAATCTTCTGTATAATTAATTTTCTACCTCATTTACAAGCTAAACTTAGGGTTGTTGTTTTTTTAAAAAAAGAATATTTGTACTACTATAGATTTTACATGAAAAGGGGAGTTGAAAGTATCTAATTAGAGAGGTAGAATCTATACCTCTAAATCTTTCCTGTAAGTTATGATGAAAGCAGTACTACACTAAGAATCATACCAATTGGAGGTATAGCTAGAAGATTAGTGGAGTCCTGGACACTTAGTAACTACAGAGGAGTAGAGAGATAGTTAGTTGGTTTTCCCAAGGTTGAATACCCATCTTTAGCCAAACAAAACTGAACATAGAACATAGGCTGGAAAGGTCCTACCCCCTGCCCAAGACCAGAATCCTTACACCATCCCAGATAAGTGGTTGTCCAATCTTGTCTTGAAAACCTCCAGCAATGGAACACCCACGACTCTGAGAGGCAAGCTATTCCTTTGGTTAATTGTTCTCACTGCCAGGAAATTTCTCTTTAGTTCTAGGCTGCATCTGTCTTTAATGAGCTTCCACCCATTATTTCTTAAGAAAAGAAGAAATAGGGGAGACATGATAGCAGTATTCCAGTAATAATTAATAATAATAATAATAATAATAATAATAATAATAATAATAATAATAATAATAATAATAATAATAATAATAATAATAATAATAATAATAATAATAATAATAATAAATAAATATAATAAAAAAAAAAAAAAAAAGTTGGAAGGGACCTTGGCGGTCTTCTAGTCCAACTCCCTGCTCAAGCGGAAACTTTACATTTCAGACAAATGGCTGTCCAGTCTCTTAAAAGTTTCCAGTGTGAGATATTCACAGCTCTGAGGCGGTTGTTCCACTGATTAATTTTCTAACTGTCAGAAAGTTTCTCCTTAGTTCTAGGTTGTCTCTCCTTGTTTTCCGTTCCATCTGTTTCTTCTGTCTGCCTTCAGGCGCTTTGGAAAATAGCTTGACTCCCTCTTCTTTGGGGCAAAGCTCTGAGATATTGGAAGACTGCTAGCATGTCCCCCCTCGTCTTTCTCTTCATTAAACTAGACATACCAAATCAGCAACGTTCCTATATATGTTTAGCCTCCAGTCCCCTAATCATCTTTGTTGCTCTTCTCTGTACATTCATTAAGAATTTCACACTTCATGTTCGCAGCCTTTAACTCCTAAACTTCAGAAGAATTCTTAAGGAAAAAACACCAGAAAGGAACTTCATTCATGAGATTTTTTTTCAAGGAAGAGAACAGACAGAGGCTGACGAGTAACCCAGAGAGATTTTTCAGAAAGAAATAGTAGTACCCCCTCAGCAGGTCCCAAGACCAGATGAAACTCCAACCACACCAAAACAGGAACCCAGAAGACATCTGCAAGAAGCTCAAGAGTAAAACAACAACAACGATAATAATAAAAAACAACCGAAGCATCTTTTGAAGGACTACAACTTTGTTTAAAAGGGGAAATACAGGTTAGCAAATAAATGAAAACAGGACAGAAGCTGGTGTCTCCTGGATCAGGAAGGAAAGGCTATAAATCTTCATGTCGACCTTTGAGACGGTTAAGGATAAGCAGGGAGGGAGGGAGGAAACGGAGAAAGGGAGAGAGAGGGGGAAGAATCAGACATGTCTTTGAGATCGTTTTTCTGGACTCTCTAGAACGGGACCTCTTGTGGTCTTCACTGACATGACTCTTTGATCTCAGGAAAAGTTCGTGCCTTCGTTTCTGGAACCACTTTGTAGATGTATACCATGGTCCCTATACAGAAGGGCCAAAGACCAGAAAGCAGTAGTTACCCCAAGTCCTTCTGAAATGGGGAAAAAAAAAAAACAATACGTGGAAATTCAGAGAAGGAAAGAGGGAGTAATACATCTTTTATCACATAAATATCATTCTGGAATCTTTCTTATCTTTCCATGTTAGCCTCTGGTCCACGAGGCTCTTATCTAGCCATGCCCAACCTTTGCCACGCCTCTTCCTCCGGCTAGGAATCCCCAAGTCACGATTAGTCTATGAGCCCAAGAGAGACGTGGTGAAGATTGGCTCTTGTTTCTAGCAACAAACTGTGGATTTTCCCAGGTTACACCCTTCCCTCCCTTCTCTGAGCTGATATCAGCGCTGCGTTTCAAAACCGCTGAGTGTCAGAGCAGTTTTGTAGGTTCGGCTGAAGCCTCGAGCTATTTATAGCTCCAGGCAGGCAGAAGTGTAGTGGCCGCCATTTTGAGTGCCGCTTTATTGTTCTGAGTGGGGGGAGGGATCCTCCCTTCAGTGAGGGCCGTTTAGACTCAAATAGAGTCAATTTGGCCAGAATCAGTCAGCGTATTATTAGTCAGACATAGAAGTAGCTGCCGCATTTATTAATTTAACGGACATAAAGATCGAGCAGGAAGTTTGCTTACTAGCGGCCGCCATCTTGAAAGCCCGTAAAAACACTCTCAGGCCATTGAGAAGGCCAGAATTAAGGAGCGGCAATTCAAGGGTGCTGCTGCTCCAATTCCAGACTCCTTGGCAGCCTTCCGCATACCCAGACTACGCATAATTAGAGGAACAGCAACAGCCTCCTTACTGGATGCAATTTCCAAAGACTTCATGGCTGAGTGCCCGCTTTAACTGCCGCCATTTCAGCCTCTTACACCGATTATAAGTGTGTGAATAAAGCACACTTATAAGGGTAGAAGAGGGTAGAATAGAAGCCACTCCTAATGGGATCCACAGCTCCCACGGATCTTCTCTAGATTGCCATTCACAATTTCAGGCAAAGCTACAAAGTAGTCCTTGACTTACAGCCAATCATTAGTGATGTTCAAAGTTAGAACAGCCCTGAAAAGGGTGACTTTCAACCAGTCCCTCCACACTTTGCAACCAACCGATGTACCGCTCTCATGGTTATAGGATCAAATTTGGTTGCTGGAGCCTGGAATGTATTTACAATGGTGGCAGCATCCTGGGGTCATGGATCACCAATTACCATCTTCCCATCCAAGCAAAGTCAACGGGGAGGGGAAAGCCAGATTTGCTTAAAGGCCTTATGATTCACTATAACACAACTGCAGTGATTAGCTTAACAACTGTGGCCAAAAAAAAAAAGTTTTGAAATGGTGCGACTCACTTAACAGCCCTTGCTTAACAAGGAAATACAAAGATTTCAATATGTGGTCATAAGTTGAGGCTAATTGTGCTTCTGTTCTCTGTGCAGAACGATTTTCCCGGCCAAATGTTAAAATAATTAATAGAGCGTAGAGCTGGCTCATCACGTTCTGCCTATATAGCATCAAGAGTCAAGACTGATGATGCCTCTGCTAAAGTAGTAAGAAAGTGGATTTCACACAACCACGCACCCGGGCACTGTGGTCAAAAAGTTGTAAACTAAACCAAGGTGGGTTCTGTCAGACCAGTGCAACATTATTGGCAACCGGATACAAGAGCACAGCTGAAAGCTGCAGATAGATAGATAGACGATAGTAGATAGATAGATGATAGATAGATAGATAGATAGATAGATAGATAGATAGATAGATAGATAGATAATAGATAGATAGATAGATAGATAGATGATAGATAGATAGATAGATAGATAGATAGATAGATAGATAGATAGATAGATAGATAGGAAGATAAATAGATAGAGAGATAGATAGAAGATAGATAGATAGATAGATAGATAGATAGTAGTATGATAGATGATAGATATAGATAGATAGACTAGATAGATAGATAGATAGATAGATAGATAGATAGATAGCTAGATAGATAGGATAGATAGATAGATAGATAGATAGAGATAGATAGATAGATAGATAGATAGATGATAGATAGATAGATAGATAGATAGATAGATATGATAGATAGAGAGATAGATAGATACGATAGATAGATAGATGATAGATAGATAGATAGATAGATAGATAGATAGATAGATAGATAGATAGATAGAAGATGATAGATAGATAGATAGATAGGATATGATAGATAGATAGATAGATAGATAGATAGATAAGAGTAGATAGATAGATAGATAGATAGATAGATAGTAGATAGATAGATAGATAGATAGATAGATAGATAGATAGATAGATAGATAGATAGATAGATAGATAGATAGATAGATAGATAGATAGATAGATAGATAGATAGATAGATAGATAGATAGATAGATAGATAGATAGATGATAGATGGGTTGGTGGGTGGGTGGGTGGGTGGGTGGGTAGGTAGGTAGATAGATAATTGCATGATAGCTTCCTCCCTCTCTGTCCAGGTAACTTTTATTTTAATTGAATTTTAATTTTATCATCTTTACGTATTGCATTTTAATTGAACGTCTGTAAGCCGTAGAGAATCACCTCTGACGAGATGGCCTGCATGCAACATAGAGATAGATAGATAGATAGATAGACAGACAGACAGACAGACAGACAGACAGACAGACAGACAGACAGACAGACAGACAGACAGACAGACAGACAGACAGACAGAGTACAGCTTCAAGAATAGGCTTGAAATATGCCAATTCAGCTTTTCCCAGCAAATTACTCTTCAAAGTCACTCACTTCTCTCACACTGAGAGCAATCCTCTCTCCCTTCGAGCACTGATGATGTTACCTAGTAGGGTCATGAAATGCCTGGAAGAAAACAGCCAAGCTCAGAGAATACCCAGGACCCCTGACTTACCTCTAGGTAGAAGAATGTTAATCCTGTGATAAAGTTTGTGCCCCAGAACACAGAGCCTGAAATCACAAAGGCCGAAGCTCTTGACGACTGAGAGAACAGCTCCAATGTAAGCAAGTGTGGAAGGGTCGCTTGTAGTCAAAAGGAAGACAAGAAATGAGGAATCACTTTTCAGGGGCAAGATCATTTCTCCTGGTTGGGGCTTGATCTTCATCCAGAGGACTCTGAACCATCACATTACTTACCAGGTCCAAAATCGTGTGCACAAACGAATAGGATTATCATTATGGAGCTGAAATATGACAAGTTGTTCACAATTTTCTGTTGGAGGAAAGTGGATGTATTTCAGTGATGGACTGGTGGAATTTGCAGATGGCTTTGTTTGTCTAAGGCAGCTTTAACAGAAATCCGGCAGAAACATAATGGAATAACATAGGTGGAAGGGACCTTGCAGGTCTTCTAGTCCAGGGGTCCCCAACCCCCAGTCTGTGGACCGGTACTGGGCCACGGCATGCCAGCAACAGGTCCGCACAAACAAGCAAAGCCCCATCTGTGGGATGCAGGCAGCACACATAATTTCTCCCCGTACTTGATGTTCCAAATTACAAACCTGCAGCTCAAGTGACACTATTAACAAAATGGAGCTGATGCTGCAACATGCAAAACTCGTAAGAAGAAGGATCCGCCGTCCCACTTTATCAACCAAGTACATCTAGAGAATATGAAAAGAAGAAAGTGTGTGAGAAAAAACAACAACAACATTTCATCATAGGACAGTGAAATGAAAGACAAGTTCTCCTAATTTTGTGCTGTCCAGCTATCCTAGTCAGATATCCAGATATCCTAAGAGCCGTGGTGGCGCGGTGGTTAGAATGCAGTATTGCAAGCTAATTCTGCTAACCACCAGGAGTTCGATCCTGACTGGTTCAAGGTTGACTCAGCCTTCCATCCTTCTGAGATCGGTAAAATGAGGACCCAGATAGCTGGGGGTAATATACCTACTCTGTAAACCACTTAGACAGTCATGGTAAGAGCCGTGATGGCACAGTGGTTAGAATGCAGTATTGCAGGCTAATTCTGCTGACTGCCAGCAGTTCGATTCTCACTGGCTCAAGATTGACTCCAACTTTCCAAGATGGGTAAAATGAGGACCCAGATTGTTGGGGGCTGACTCTGTGAACTGCTTAGAGAGGGCTGTAAAAGCTCTATGAAGTGGTATATAAGTCTAAGTGCTATTGCTATTGCTAGAGAGTGCTGTAAAGCACTATGAAGCCGTATATAAGTCTAAGTGCTATAGCTATTGCTAGAGAGTGCTGTAAAACACTATGAAGTGGTATATAAGTCCATGTATTATTGATAGAGAGTGCTGCAAAGCACTATGAAGCAATATATAAGTCTAAGTGCTACTGCTATTGCTACTCAATATTTGATACGACCATCCGAAGTTGGACAATGATATGTCTGAACCTCTGGATCAGTTCATCCACAAGCCATGAGGAACATAATGCTGGCACAAGGCGAAGTGAATAACTCCAATAATAATTGTCCCAATAATAATTCCAATCAAATTTATTGCCGGTAGTCAGGGCTAAAGACAGTTGTAATTCACAACAACTGGGAGGACCCAGGCTGGGAAGATCCATCCCATTATGCAGAATATATAATGAATCCCTCTAAAGCTGTCATACGTTCTTTTGAAAGAGGTATGTAGCTATCACACCTTTATTATTTTTATAAATAATAAATAACTTGCCTAATACTCCTTGCTCTTCCTATATCCCCCCCCCCAAGAATAATCCTGTGAGGTAGTTTGGGTTCAGAGAGAGTAATTGGTCCAACGTCACCCAGCTGGCTTTCATGTCTCAGACAGGACTAGAAAGAATAGAATAGAATAGAATAGAATAGAATAGAATAGAATAGAATAGAATAGAATAGAATAGAATAGAATAGAATAGAATAGAATAGAATAGAATAGAATAGAATAGAATAGAATAGAATAGAATAGAATAGAATAGAATAGAATAGAATCTGGAAGGGACCTTGGAGGTCTTCCAGTCTAGCCCCCTGCTCAAGCAGGAGAACTTATACTGTCTCAGACAGGTGAAGGTCTAGTCTCTTCTTAAAAATCTCCAGTGATGGAGCACCCACGATTTCTGGGGGCAAGCTGTTCCACTGGTTGATTGTCCTGTCAGGAAGTTTCTCCTTAATTCCAGGTTGCTTCTCTCTTTGATCAGTTTCCAACCATTGTTTCTCGTCCTTCCCTCTGGTGCTTTGGAGAATAACATGACCCCCTCTGCCTTGTGGTAGCCCCTCAAATACTGGAACACTGCTATCATGTCTCCCCTATTTCTTCTTTTCTTTAAACTAGTCAAACCCAAGTCCCACAGCCTTTCTTCATATGTTTTAGTCTCCAGGCCTTTGATCATCTTAGTTGCTCTTCTCTGATTTTTTTCCCAAACTCTCAACATCTTTTTTGTGATATGGTGACCAAAACTGGCTGCAGTAAGGACATGACTTCGCAACTAACAACAACAAAAATTATATCCTGGTGATTGCCCCATAATCACCCAACTGGGTTTCATGCTTAAGGTGGAAGTAGAACTCACAGTCTCCAGATCTCTAGCCAGATGCCTTAACCACCAGTGACCAGATCAACCTGGTTAGAGAGGAGGTAGTTTCTTACCACTAGTAGAACAGAGGAGCACAGAATAATGATTGTTGCAGTAGTTAAGTACTTCACGTCACTCCTCTTCAAAGGCATGATCAAGAAAATTCGCTCTGTATAAAAGTATGCCTGAAAGTAGAGCAGAGCAGAGCAGAATAAAATGTGAATAGGAAAAAAACAGAACAAAACACCAATCTGTTGGAGATTCAGACCAGGGCTGGGAAACCCTTTATATAAGCCCAAATAGCAGTAAACCTTCCTAAGAAGTAGGACCATTGCTGAAGAATACCAGGAATTATGTTTTACCAAAGTGTCAAGTGACACAATGGCCTCTTTGTGAGCCAGTAGCTTGAGAAACTGAAATATTCTTTATTGGAGCCTGGAGGTGAACTACCTTTATACTGAAGTTTCTCTTTAAAAAAAAAATAAAGAAAGAAAAACTTCATCAATAAAGAGTTTCATTTTTTCTCATCCAGATATACTGGATTATATTTCCCAAGGTTCACTAGGTGGGATTTAGGTACCCTATCACAGAGGTCCCCAAGCTTTTGGGCACCAGGGACCGGTTACATGGAGAGAGGTTTTTCCATGGACCGGAGGAGGTGTGGTTTTGTGTGCTGCTTGCATCCCGCGGATGGGGCTTTGCTTGTTTGTGCAGACCGGTTGCTGGCATGCCGCGTGTCTACGCTGTGACAAACCGAACTGAAGCCATTTTCATTTTTGTCTTCATTGCCTTATGTTAGCTTAGAGATTTTAGATGAAGGAGGAGGGGGGTGTAGTTCTCCGTTAGCCAAAACAATTCCTATGTGTGAGAACCAAGCTCATTACTGATAACATTTTGGCGTTCTCCCGCGTTTTGTAACAATTGGTGAATGTGATTTATGACAGCAAATCGGGGTGGGAATTGCAACTTGTAACTTTGTAACCAGAGGGAGGGGATTTTAGTCTTGGGTTCACCTTTGTACGTGCTGATATCTTGTTTCCTAAATAAAATGTTCTTTAAGGAAGAAATCCTTGCCTTGAAGTTCTTTTAAACGGTTTCATCTATCGGAACCATGACACCACAGCCTGGTACTGGTCCACAGACCAGGAGTTGGGGACCCCTGCACTATCATATGAAAGGGGCACACATTCAATTTTCTTCTCCAGATTTGGATTCTCTCAATAACCAGATCTGTCACAGTAGGATTGCCCTAGCAGTCTACAGGTTGTCCTTGACTTACAACAATTCATTTAGTGACCGTTTGACATTACAACAGCACTGAAAAAGTGACCTATGACCATTTTTCACACTTATGACCATTGTACATCCCCATGGTCATGTGATCAGAGTTGAGACGCATGGCAACTGACTCATATTTATGACAGTTGCAGTGTCCTGGAATCATGTGATCCCCTTTTTTCGACCTTCTGACAAGCAAAGTCAATTCTTAACTCTTAACAACTATATTACTAATTTAACAACTGCAGTGAGTCACTTTAAAATGGTGGCAAGAAAGTTCATAAAATGGGAGAGAGCTCATTGAACAACTGTCTTGTTAGCAACAAAAATTTGGGGCTCAGTCGTGGTCATAAGTCAAGGACTACCTATAATAAGGATCAATTCATAAATCACGCAATTCGATCCACATAGATTCCCAATTGCTTCTGATAGGAGGAGCAGGAGACACATCTCGTTCAACTCATCATTTTCTTTCCAGCTGGAATCTGCTTGGAGATCAACTAGATTAATCTAGTTCCTAGATTCCTGTTGCCCCTATTGTTTTTTTGACTCAGTTTTGTCATGTTACCGGAAAGTGGATGAAGAATGTGAGATGACGTTGTTACATTGGCTTTTTCCCTCACCGTCAGTTACAACTTGTAATTGAAGTGGGCTCCTGACACGAACCTTTATAAATGCTGAGATGGTCAGAAGAGGCCCTCTTCAAGATGACCCATTTTCCTGAATTTGTTTATATGAAACCCAGAAAGGGCTTTTTTCACAATTGCTTTCTGGTAAGCTAAGCCAGATGGACTGCATAGATCAAACTGTATGTATTTTGCCTGCCCATGAGCTTTGGGGGTTGAACGTAGAATGGAATCTGTGCTCCAGACAGAACTGTTTTGGGGTAGGAGAGATGAAAAAGGCAGTGACATCAGTGCCAGTGGTGTGCCATTAGGGGTGTTGTGCAAGATAGTGACCATGAAGGGGGAACTTGGTTGACACACTACAGGAAAATGGCATTTTCCAAGTAAGATGGGAACACATTCCAGAAAGTAGAGGGAGACAAGACGCAGCACAGTCCAGAGCTGGATAGGAGACAGGGGAAGAGAGTAAATTAGACATGCCCTAGAGCAGGGATAGGCAACCTCAGCTCTTTTATGACTCATGGACTTCAACTCCCAGAATTCCTAAGCCAGCATGGCTCAGCTTGGAAATCTCTCCCTTTCCCCTCAGCATGGCTGGCTCAGGAATTCTGGGAGTTGAAGTCCACGAGTCATAAAAGAGCCGAGGTTGCCTACCCCTGCCCTAGAGTCTCCCAAGATATATCCATAGGAGGAGGAGTAAGGCTTTAGTTTGGCAAGACTCAGTCGACTGTGTAGTAAGCAAATAAAGAACTGAACTCTGGATGAATTGTTTAACCTCGTTCTTGGCTTTAGTCTGAGAGGTATGGAGTTGCATTCCATCTCATTTCAAAGAAAGACAAAGCAAGAATAGTGTTTTTCCCAGCACATGTGTGTACACCCATGCATTCCATCTCAAGAAATTAATATATATTTTTTTCAAACTACTTAGGTCTTGCTTACCACACTTATGCCATTGAGTTGTGAACCAGCCATGATGACAACTATCGTGATGATGTGCCGTCGCATACTTGGGGTCCGGATTACTTTCAGTGGAGTCATGTTTTTGTTATTACTCTCAGCGAGGTCCTCCAGATACATTTCTTCAATTTCATTATCCACATCATCTGTCTCTCTCAGCATCTTCAGGGCTGGGGGGTGGGTGGAATAGAAGAAAACCTTTGCATTTGGAAAATGTACAAGAAAGTCATTCAGATAGCTGGCCCAATGGTGCTACTAGAATCAGGATCGAGAGAGGTTCTGGCATAAGAGTCCCCATGTCTTCTCCACAGTTTAGGCCAAATTGTGCCACAACTATTTCATTCAGACTTGGACAGTCAGGTGAACGTTAATATTAAGTCAATGTCCAAAAGCATGCTTGATCTCCAAACGGAAGTTTCTCTATGCAAAACTGGTCATTGTCACAGTAAGTCCAAGATATCATTTCACTCCATCTGTGTGAATTGCTCCAAACTTTCTCTCTTTTATTTATTTTTAAATTTATTACTATTAGAATTTCAAAGAAAAGAAATAATACTCATAGAAATTTAAATGGCCTTAGACAACATGTGACCTGTCAGGTCTTTCTTTGACTCAAAGGTAGCGCAAATAGGCAAAAAAGCAATGGGAGCAGAAGTGACATCTGACTTCCTGCTGGCCTCCCCATTGTCTTTCTTTGTGGGAAACTCAGGGACTGGTGGAAATCATGCTCACGTGACCATGGGGACACTGCTGTGGCCACAACTTTGGAAACAAAAGTGGTCTGAAGTTCCTTGAAATTTCAATCATTTTTCTAGGCTAGCGGATTTGAGGTATCTTCAAAATTTATTGTGTTTTGATGTACCCTCTGGGCTAATTGAAGGGTTCAAAGAAATAAACTACAAGAGTTTTAGTAGTATACAGAAAAGGAAGGAAGGAAGGAAGGAAGGAAGGAAGGAAGGAAGGAAGGAAGGAAGGAAGGAAGGAAGGAAGGAAGGAAGGAAGGAAGGAAGGAAGGAAGGAAGGAAGGAAGGAAGGAAATACAAGAGAATAACAAGTCATGAATAGCCAGCAAATTTCAATGCTATATTGACCTTCAAGAAACACCACATAGCTGGTTTGAGACTCACCAGACAAGGGAAATCAGATGTTATTCTTTGGGGTTCAAATCTTTTCCCCAGACTTGAATTGACTACTTTTTCACTTTGGGCACAGTAGACAATAAATTAGCTTTAAGAGCAATTCAAGTCCTGGTACTTAGCAGCAACAGAAGGGATCGCTAGATGTTCTGTCAAAATAGTAGCTACAGTCCACCTTAAGATCTCAGAGAAGAGAGACACAAGTGTTGTACATTACGTCGTGCATGGAGAGAAGAGTTCAGACGTCAACTAAAGCCCCATACATGGATTTACATGGATCCATGAAGGTGGATTGTAGATACTCTGATAGCATAGCACATCTCCGGTAAAACGTCATATTGTTATTATATTTTAATACACTGTGGCAGAGTTCCCCGATCTTTTCAGCTTCTCGAACTGGGGGGGGGGGAGAGGGGATGGTTCCGCACAAGTGGCGGGCAAGCATCATGCATACTGGGATCACGTAAATGGAGTGCACAGGACATGCTCATGCAAGTGGGGATGCCTGTGTGCGCTCGTCCACCACTTCCACCGCTCAGTTCCTAATGGCTCAAGGACCAGAGATGGGGTGTGGGCCAGGGATTGGGGATCCCTGTGCTATAGAGTGCTATACATGTTTCATGCTTGATTTCTAACCAGAATTTTTTTTTTTCCTTTCTAAACTTCTCTTTCCACAGTCATCATGAACATTAGCTGAACTGCAACAGGGTTTCTTTGCTAGGCCTAACTGGTCCCCAAGTCAAATCTCATACCACTAAAATGTTTCAAATGGAATCTCTTTTCCTAGAACTTAAGACTATGTGTGGCCTATGTGATGGAACTCAAAGGTGGACACAAAGCGTACATTGGGGTCTGACCAGTTCAGAGTATATGGGAATGACGGCTATATAAAAACACTGATATTAATTTTGCATGCCTTGACTTATCTTAATGATATCATAGGAATTGCAAACAACTACACGAGACCCCGCGAGAGAAGCAAAAGGTATGAAATTTTCACTACCCTTCTCACTGATATTGATGCCCACGATGTGCAATGTTCATTTTAGAGATCTATTTTACCTTTTCTTGCTTGCTGTTCATTTCTCTTGTAAATCATTAAGTACCTTGGAGTTTCAGGTATGAAGGGCAGTAGAAAGAGTTGAACCAAGGTTAGAAGCCCTACCATACCCATCAGTATAGGCCAACCTGCACCAGAACATTGAACAGTGACACACTGGCAGTAAAGAAATCATGGTGACATCTAACTACTATAAGCCAAAAGGGGACTTCTCCAGATCGAGAACAAGGCCTTGCATGAATTCACTGTTGGGCTCCTCCTTGGAAGTATTTGTGCTTTCCCACTTCAATTTTCTTCCCTCTCCTTAGGGACCAACTAAGCCTATTTAAAACTGGAGGAGGAATCACAGCTGTCCATGTCTGACTCTTGTTTGACAAGGCCATTCTCCCTTTAAGCACACCACTTTTACTTTGGATCACGCTGCTCTTCTTACTAAGTGGGTGGGCCACATTCAGACATTACCACTGAGGGCCACTGTAGTGTAATGGCTAAAGCAGTGATGGCGAACCTTTTGGAGACCGAGTGCCCAAACTGCAATGCAAAACCCACTTATGCATCGTCGGGTGCTGGGTGGGTGTGGCCCATTGGCTGGGTGTGGCCCATTGGCTGGGTGTGGCCCATTGGCTGGGTGTGGCCCATTGGCTGGGCATGGCTGTGGTGGTAACAGCAGACTGGGTGGGACTAAAAAGTTCAATCAATCAATTCCAACTTTGCAAGATCTTTTTTTTTCCCGCGAGAAGTTGAAATTGACTGATTGATTGAACCTTTTTTTTTTTTTGCACACGGCGGCAGAGGCCTAAAGCGAAAAGGTTTTATAAAACCCAGCTGAAGGCCTAGGACTGGGGCGACGGCGCACGTGCCCACAGAGAGGGCTCTGAGTGCTGCCTCTGGCACCGTGCCATAGGTTCGCCACCACTGGGCTAAAGAAATAGGAAGACCCAGGTTCTAATCCTCCCACAGCCACCCTGAGCTAGTTAGTTTCTTTCCCAGCCCAACCTCTTCCACAAAATTATTGTATGCCCCTTGAACTCCTGAATGAAAAGCAGGGTATAAATCAAATACACTTCTACAACCAATTGTTGCCTCTAACAGCAGCAGGCCATTAAGTGGGGTCATTTTGCATCCTCCAGCTCATCTTCTCAATGTAATACCATTGTTTCTAAATTGATAGGTCTCCCATGCTGGCTAACCAAGGCATTTTCTGTACCAAACAGTGTTTATAGGGCAGCCTGCTGAGCAAAATTTGAATAGTAGGACACCTAAGACCAAAAATGGGGTTCAGAGGGGTTCAGAGTTCCTCTTGGGGCCCCTGCTAAACTAAGGCCAATAAACTAAAGCAGCATTTATTATTTGCTCCTTGTGATTTTCTGTCGTTCTTATGTACAGGTGGTCCTCGACTTACAACAATTTGTTTAGTGACCGTTTGAAGCTACAACGGTTCTGAAAAAAAGTGACTTATGACCCTTTTTCACACTTATGGCTATCGTAGCATCCCCGCGGTCACGTGATCAAATTCAGATGCTTGACAACTGACTCCTATTTGTGACAGTCACAGTGTCCCGGAGTCATGCGATCTCATTTTGCGACCTTCTGACAACGGGGGAAGCCAGATTCACTTACCAACCGTGTTGTTAACTTAACAACTGCTGTGATTCACTTAACGATTGTGGCAAGAGAGGTCATTAAATGGGACAAAGCTCACTTAACAACAACAGAAATTTTGGGCTGACTTGTCATAAGTTGAGGACTACCTGTATGTATTTATAGAGTTAGACTTTGTGGATTTAATTACAGACGCTATTGATCTGGGCTCACAACAATTTGGGTCTCCATTCATTTGTTCAAATCACCTTCTGGATTTCCTAAGAGTTCCTTTACCGAAAATATCTGAGCCATCAGGATACCGATATTTAAAAAGAACTGGTGTAAGAAAATAAGGGCTCCTCGGTGGTTCCTGGGGGCTATTTCACCCATATATAAGGGAACAATACTTAAAATGAAACCTGGTTGGAAGAGAAAGCAAAGAATAATTCACAACATGCAAACTACACTGTGCACAGAAATGTACGATCAGATTAATGGTGCATAAAATGTCCACCGTCTTGCCATTTCCATTTCTCCTGCCCTAAAACACTCTTGTAAAGGTGCTACAAAATACCTTTGAATCTGGTTCAATGTACATCAGAAGCAACCCGTTCAAAATCTATTGGTGGGTCCATGACAGGGGTGTCAAACTGCCGGCCCACAGGCCGGATGCATCATGCCAAAACTGCGCCCACCCCAACTCCGGCAATGGGAAAAGGTCGTGATACGTTGCGACACATCATGTGACGTTGCGGGTTTAACACCCCTGGTCTATGACAATTCACTGTGGTCAACTCACTGGCCAACTCACCATGGCCAACTCAACATGGCCAACTCAACAAGGCCAACTCACAATGGCCAACTCACTGAGGGACACTCAGTGCAGGACAAGAGTTGTTCTAATATCAAAGAAAGGGTGGAATAGAATCATTAAAGGATGCAAAAGGAAGGCCAGAATAAAATATGAATGACAAAAATTAAAATATTTTTTTTAATTTATTTTAAATAATTAAATTGAACTGTTAAATTGTCCTGCAGTGACTGGTCCCATGGCAAGTTGGCCATGGTGAGTCACCCTTGGCAAATTGGCCATGGTGAATTGGCCGTGGCAAATTGGCTATGGCGAGTTGTCCCATTCCCTCTATTGGCACCTTTTATTTAAGACAAAGTGATGCTGTGTGCATCTTTTTACCTAAGAGAACCAGCTCAGATTTGAAAAGGGAGTGAAATTTCAGAAGTTTGAATTTGGCCAGAAATTGGATTCTGGAGAAATTCTTAAAAAAGCTACTCAAATATTTTGGAGAGATGTAACGCATCTCAAAATTGTTGCAGAGCTCAGTCATTTTTCTCCCGCAGGAGAGTACTTTGAAAGAGATTTGTTAAAGTCCTTGAGTTGCAAAGAACTGTCCTCCTACATAAATTCTTTCTGAAATGCTCCTAATCGAGACACATGCACGCACACGCGCACAAAGTGGTTGATGTTGTTTTCAAATCCTACGCTGGAGCAGAGTCAAAGATATTCATTTGGTAAGAGGCAGATGTTCAGAAGGCATATCTTTACTTGCAAATGTCATTCAGTTCTGCTGTGATTCTTTATTTATTGGCAACATCTTCCTTTAAAAAATCCAAAAGTCACATTCTGGAAGTCAGTTATTAATTTTCTATGCTAGCCAAAAAGAGGCAGAAAAGTTCAACTTTCAGCCTGCTGAACTGCAACCCCACAAAACAGTTTGAAGGGAGATGGATTTCTAATTTCAAATTAGAGAACCATGTTGGTGTGATGGTTAAAGCACCAGCCTAAACACTGAGTCAATGTAAGTCCTAGTCCTGCCTTAGAACCAAGGTGGTGCAGTGGTTAGAATGCAGTATTGCATGCTAACTCTGTTCACTGCCAGCAGTTCGATCCTGACCGGCTCAAGGTGGACTCAGCCTTCCATCCTTCTGAGGTTGGTAAAATGAGGACCCAGATTGTTGGGGGCAATATGCCGACTCTGTAAACCGCTTAGACAGCCATGGTAAGAGCCGTGGTGGTGCAGTGGTTAGAATGCAGTATTGCAGGCTAACTCTGCCCACTGCCAAGAGTTCAATCCTGACCAACTCAAGGTTGATTCAGCCTTCCATCCTTCTGAGGTCAGTAATATGAGGACCCAGATTACTGGGGACAATATGCTGACTTTGTAAACTACTTGGAGAGGACTGTAAAGCACTAGGAAGTGGTATATAAGTCTAAATGCTATTGCTATTGCTAAGACATGAAAGCAGCTTGGCCACCTTGGGCCAGTCATTCTGTCTCAGCCCTGGGAAGGAGGCAATGGCAATCTTGCAAGAAAACTGCAAGGACTTGCCCAGACAGTTGCCAGGAGTCAATGATGACTCAAAGACATCAAAAAATAATTTTCAGAGAAAAAAATGGTTTTGGTATATCCCTATCTTTTAGCATATGTTTTTCCCTGTTATATTCTGATGGCAGACGTTTTGTGCCAAGTTAGCATATCAAAGAATTACAGTTTCATCCCTGTACACATATAGGCACCTCCTTTATTTCCTTACCCTCCTCCTTTGCATACAGTATACTTTCCTAATATTGAAGCCTATGGAATAATAGTTGTCTGAAATATATACTTCTGTTGTTATTGGATCATGTCTAGCTGCATACTTAGTAATGTCCATTGCCATTTCTTTGCATGGTCTCGTGCCCAGAATAATGTAGCATATAATAATCTGGTTTAAAGTGTCCTGATGTGGTCCATCAACATTCACTTATTTCATGCAGTTCAGTACACTTGGTTTCTGCTTTGACAATTTTAAGTCTTTGTTCATGGCCTTTTCATTTTATGTTTTGACTGTGTGTGCATTGGTTAAGTGAGGCCCTGAGATGTCCCTGTGGCCTTTGGTCTTGCTATACCAGCACTATAATCTATTCATGGAAAGTTTACAGAGCTTCTCAATAGCTAGAGGACTGCTCTCTGATGTGACATTACTGGGCACACAAATTGTATACATCAGACAGTCGTATCTGTATTGTTTTCTTAGCAACAGAATAACAGAGTTGCAAGGGATCTTAAAGGTATTCTAGCCCTTCCCCCTGCTCAATCAGGAAACTCCGTAATATTTCAGACAAATGGTTGTCCAATCTCTTCTTAAAAGCTTCCAGTGTTGGAGCATTCACAGCTTCTGGAGGCAGGTTGTTCCACTGATTAATTGTTCTAACTGTCAGGAAATTTCTCCTAAATTTGGCAGCCCCCCCAAAAAAGAATCCCTAAGACCGGCCCCAACCACATAGTGCAAGGGTAATGAAACATCTGCAAGAAAACAAGCAAGCTCAGAGAGCACCCAGGACCCCTCTTTCTAAATACATTTCTATGGGTTTATCATCATTATTTCTCTACCGCAATCATCAATCATTCAGTTTTGTTCTCCTCTAATATTTATTAATTGCATTGTCTAGAAGTGATTGCTCAGGTAAAATCTGTCTGTGTGGACATTAAGACTGACTTGACACTGTTGAGCAGGGGTGTCAAACTGCCGGCCCGCCAGCCGGATGCATCATAGCAAAACCGCGCACACCTCATTGCCAGCAATGGCAAAAAAAAGTTGTGATACGTTGCGACACGTCACGTGACGTTGCGAGTTTGACACCCCTGCTATTGAGGATTCACCAATGGTCTTGCTATTTGTGTGTTTGGGTTTTTCAAAATGTCTTTTAAAAATGATTTTAGATGGTTTGTAAATGCTTCATGGAACATTGAAAGCCACTCATCAATCTGCCGTGGAGCAGAAAGGAAGAAATAAAAGCAGACGAGTAACCAAAATCTCTAAAAGACTTAAATTATTATATCCAGGGATAGGACCCACCTAAAGATAATCCAGTGAGCAAGTGAGCTAAAAAGGTGAATTCGATGCCAAGGATAAAACTTTTAACACTCATCAAGACTGAAGAGGTCATTGCTGTAATATTAACTACCACCAAAGAACCTTTCCTGAAAAATAAAAGATATCAAAGGAATAAAAAAAAAAACTGGAGAGAAATCAGCGAATGCATAGTGTCCACCCTCAGCCAGGTGTAACATTTTAGGTGAGTTTGAGGCCTGCCTTCACTAAAAGGTTGTTCTTATGAGGAATTGTTGCAGGCGTAAGTATGGGTACATTGCTTTGACATTTTGAAAGAAAGGGGAGTTAAAAATCTGATGATTTTTTTTAAAAGAGGGAGAAAATGTGGAAGCCTGCTTAAACTGAAGCCAGACAGAATTGGAAATGGTCTAAGAAAAAATATCCAGATAATTTGAGGGGCTGCCACAAAGAAGAGGGGGTCAAACTATTCTCCAAAGCACCAGAGGGCAGGATGAGAAACAATGGTTGGAAACTGAACAAAGAGAGAAGCAACCTGGAATTAAGGAGAAACTTCCTGACAGTGAGGACAATTAACCAGTGGAACAGGTTTGCCTCTAGGAATTGTGGGCGCTCCATCACTGGAGATTTTTAAGAAGAGGCTAGACAGCCACTTGTCTGAGATGGTATAGGTTCTCCTGCTTGAGCAGGGAGCTGGAGTAGAAGACCTCCAAGTCCTCTCCAGCTCTATTCTATTCTATTCTATTCTATTCTATTCTATTCTATTCTATTCTATTCTATTCTATTCTATTCTATTCTATTCTATTCTATTCTATTCTATTCTATTCTATTCTATTCTATTCTATTCTATTCTATTCTATTCCTGAATGAGCAAGAGGTGTTGATCAGCAGTTATTCAATAAGAAAGTTAAGTACTGAGATAGCAATTCTGTAAAGGTAATAGAGGTAGTCTTCCACTTAAGACCACAACAGAGTCTGACATTTCCGTTGCTAAGCAAGGCAGTTGTTAAATCAGTTTTGCCCCACTTTATGACCTTTCTTTGCCACAGTTGTTCAGCAAATCGCTACATTTGTTAAATGAATCATACAGTTAAGTGAATCTGGCTTTCCCGATTGACTTTGCGTGTCGGAGGCGGTTGGGAACGTTACAAATGGGGATCACACTACCCTAGATCAGGGCAACTGTCCTAAACACATGTCAGTTGCCAAGCAGATGAATTTTGATCATGTGACCCTGGGGAGATTGCAACAATCGTAAGTGTGAAAACTAGTCATGTCACTTTTTTTTTCAGTGCGGTTGTAACTTTGAACGTTCTATAAATGGATGATGGTAAGTCGAGAACTACTGCAATAAAATCTCTGTGTCAATGCTGCAAAGGAATTTGGCTGAAGCCATTTTTACTTCGTTTTCAGTTGCCACAGAATTGGGAGGAGGGATGTGTCCTTTTACGTTTAGACACAAGAATAAATTGTCCTGTGGGAACCAAGGTCATTGCTGCCTGAGTTTTGGCGGGCTGAAGCTTCCGTTAGACAGCCTGCCAAAGTAGATTATTGGGGAATGTGATTTATGACATATTACTGGGGTGGGAAGTTCAACTTTGTAACTTTGGGGAGGGAACTCCAGGCTTGGTTTCACTTTTGATCATGCCGATACTATGTAGCCAAACAAATATGTTCTTTAAGGAAACATTTTGCCTTGTTTTACTGGCCTCATCTATCGGAACCATGACACTCTGTCATTTTTACCCTGCAGTGGGCAATCAGTTGAGGTGCATACAACATTTCCATGAATAAAGACAAATATATATGTCCCAGGATAATGTTGCAAGACCCAATCTGGATTGGTCACTGAGATCAGAGGTCTAGTCTTCTGAGCTTTCAGACTTGTGCTGGAGCCCAACTTCAGGGACAACTTGACACAGCCAACTCACTGCGGCCAACTCACTGCGGCCAACTCACTATGGCCAACTCACTATGGCTAACTCACTGTGGCCAACTCACTATGGCCAACTCACTATGGCCAACTCACTACGGCCAATTTACTATAGTCAGCTCACTATGGCCAACTCACTATGGCCAGCTCACTATGGCCAGCTCACTATGGCCAGCTCACTATGGCCAGCTCACTACGGCCAGCTCACTACGGCCAACTCACTACGGCCAACTCACTATGGCCAACTCACTATGGCTAACTCACTACGGCCAACTCTATGGCCAACTCACTGCAGGACAACTCACTATGGCCAACTCACTATGGCCAACTCACTACGGCCAACTCTATGGCCAGCTCACTACGGCCAGCTCACTACAGCCAGCTCACTACGGCCAACTCACTATGGCCAACTCACTATGGCTAACTCACTACGGCCAACTCTATGGCCAACTCACTGCAGGACAACTCACTATGGCCAACTCACTACGGCCAACTCTATGGCCAACTCACAGCAGGACAACTCACTACGGCCAACTCTATGGCCAACTCACTGCAGGACAACTCAACATGGCCAACTTACCACGGGACAACTCACTGTGGGACAATTCAACAATTAATTTTAATTATTCAGAATAATTAAAAATTGTTTTAATTTTTGCCATTTACATTTCATTTTGTCACACCTCTGGTGTCCTTTCTTTAAGGATTCTACTCCACTATTTCTTTGGTATTAGTGTGACTCTTGTCTAGTGGTGAGTTGGCTGTGGCAAGTTGTCTCCCAGCAAATTGGCCACAGTGAGTTGGCCATGGCAAGTTGGCCAAGGCACGTTGTCATAGACCTCCCCACCCCTCAGGGAACTTCTCTCTTCCTACCACATTCTGGTATAGAGAGGTTCCCTGAGGATGGGCTCCAGCATGAGTCTGAAAGCTCAGAAAACTAACCTCTGGTCTTGGTGACCGACCCAGATAGGATCACTGCATACATCATTCTTGTCTCAAACAGAATCTAGTTGCCTCTGTGTTTGTCAAGTCGACATGAGAAGAGATGCTGAGGAGGAAGTGTCAGCAGATCAATGATTTATTGCAGAGCTCAGAGGTGAAGCCTGACAGACTAAAGAGATCAAAAGAAAAGAATGTCCAGAAAAGCTCCATGCTCAGCAGAACAACACAAGAAAATGTGTGACTCTAATGAGTAGACTTCATTGAACATTGTTGGTGAATGAATGAAAGTGTCTTGCTAAGCAAACAGACCTTCTAGAACAGGGGTGTCAAACTGCCGGCCCATGGGCCGGACGCATCATGATGAAACCGGCAATGGGGAAAAAGTTCCGATACGTCGCGTGACGTCATGTGACGTCGCGAGTTTGACATGTCTGTTCTAGAAGGAAAGGCAGGGCGGCAGCATAGTGAGGACTACCTCTAAAACTACCTACTGAGGACTACCTCTAAAAAATCTAACAAATAAGTATGTAAGTATATAACCCTCTATGACACTGAAAAGAACAAAGGGAAACAGTGGTATTTTTATGTACACAATAATATATCTAGTAAGAAAGATACCACTAACGTGTGTTATGCTGATGATGCTACCCTGGTAGTTGAAAGTCCAAAGAATCTGCAAGCTGTAATAATAAAAAACTGGGGGGGAAACCCCAAGACTAAAATTAAATATAAGAAGAACAAACTAATGACAACAGTTATAATAATAATAATAAAGTTGGAAAACACCTTGGAGGTCATCTAGTCCAACCTCCTGCTCAGGCAGGAAACCCTATACCATTTCAGACAAATGGCTGTCCAGTCTCTTCTTAAAAACTTCCAGTGTTGGAGCATTCACAGCTTCTGGAGGCAGGTTGTTCCACTGATTAATTGTTCTAACTGTCAGGAAGTTTCTCCTTAGTTCTAGGTTGCTTCTCTCTTTGGTTAGTTTCCATCAGTTGCTTCTTGTCCTGCCTTCAGGTGCTTTGGAGAACAGCTTGATTCCCTCTTCTTTGTGGCAGCCCCTGAGATATTGGAACACTGCTATCATGTCACCCCTCGTCCTTCTCTTCATTAGACTAGACATACCCAATTCCAGCAACTGTTCCTTATATGTTTTAGCCTCCAGTCCCCTAATAATCTTTCTTGCTCTTCTCTGTACTCGACTCTAGAAAGGTTTGATCACCATGATGTAAAAAAGACGTTGAATCATGGTGATCAAACCTGGATGCAGTATTCCAAGTGTGGCCTTACCAAGGCATTGTAAAGTGGTATTAACACTTCACGTGATCTTGATTCTATCCCTCTGTTAATGCAGCCTAGCACTGTGTTGGCTTTTTTGGCAGCTACAGCACACTGCTGGCTCATATTTAAGTGATTGTCCACTAGGATTCAGAGATCTCTCTCACAGTTGCTACTGTTGAGTAAGGTACCATCTATACTATTCCTGTGCATTTGGTTTTTCTTGCCTAAATGTAGAACCTTACTTTTTTCACCATTGAATTTCATTTTATTAGATAGCGCCCAATGTTCACCTCTGTCAAGATCCTTCTGTATCTTAAGCCTATCTTCTGGATTGTTGGCTATTCCTGCCAGCTTAGTGTCGTTTGCAAATTTGATGAGTTCCCCATCTATCCCCTCATCCAAATAATTGATGAAGATGTTGAAGAGCATTGGGCCTAGAACAGAGCCCTGGGACACCCCACTACACACTTCCCTCCATGTAGATGCAGTTCCATTGAGGACCACACGCTGAGTGCAGCCGGTCAGCCAGCTACGAATCCATCTGTCTAACCCACATTTTTCTATCGTATCAAGTAGTAGGTTGTGGTCTACTTTATCAAATGCCTTACTGAAGTCCAAGTAAATTATATCCACAGCATTCCTCTGGTCCACTAATTTTGTCACCTGGTCAAAGAATGCAATAAGATTTGTCTGGCATGATCTGTTTTTGACAAACCCATGTTGGCTTTTGGTAATGACTTTGTTTGCCTCTAGGTGTTCGCTGATTCATTGTTTGGTTATCTTTTCCAAGATCTTCCCAGGTATTGAGGTCAGGCTAATAGGTCTGTAGTTTCCTGGATCCATTTTCTTTTTCCTTTTTTGAAGATGGGAACTACATCAGCTCTTTTCCAGTCCTCTGATAGTTCCCCAGTGCTCCAGGATCTTTGAAATATATAGTTCAGTGTTTCTGAGATCACATCTGCCAGTTCCTTCAGAACCTTGGGGTGTAGTCCATCTGTCCTGGTGATTTGAACTCATCTAGGGTGGACAAGTGCTCACTTACCATTTTCTTGCCTATCTTAACGTGTTTCTAATCTGTTTTTACAGTACTGTTCTTGCCACTTTCTCCCACTAGTGGACCAATCAGTTACAAAAACCAGTCTCAGAACTGATAATGAAGATATCATAGTGGTGGATAGCTTCTGCCTTTTATGATCAACCTTCAACAGAAAAAGAACAAGCAGTCAAGAAATACACTACAAAGTATCACTTTGTAGAGCAACCTTGAAGGTCCTGGAAAAGATATTTAAATTCTATGGATATATGTCTATACATACAAAGCTCAGAACTGTACAGGCCATATTATTCCCTGTGACATGCTATGGAAGTGAAGGTTGGGTTTTGAAGAAGCATGAAAAGAAGTTATTGATGCTTTTGAACTTTGGTGTTGGAGAAGACTTCTGAGAATATTATGGACAGCTAAGAATCCAAACCGATGGATCATTGAAAAAAGTCAACCCAAAGTCTCACTCAAGGCAATATTTGAGGGGCTCCTACAATATTTGAGGGGGGCAAACTATTTTCCAAGGCACCAAAAGGCAAGACAAGAAACAATGGATGGAAATTAACCAAGGAGAGAAGCAACCTAGAACTAAGGAGAAAATTCCTAATGGTGAGAGCAATCAACCAATGGAATAGCTTGCCTTCAGAAGTTGTGGGTGCTCCATCACTCGAGACTTTCAGAAAGAGACTGGACAACCATTTTTCTGAAATGGTAATGGGGCTCCTGCTCAAGTGGGGGGGAGGGGATGAACTAGAAGACCTTCAAGGTCCCTTCCAACTCTATTATTCTATGTTCTATGACCAGGTTCAAATTATCCTATTTCAGACACATTATGTGGAAACCTAACTCCATGGAGAAAGCTCTAATGCTGGGTGAGATGGATGGACTCAGTTACAATGGCTTTTGTAGACTCGGTTAGAGAAAGTTTGCCATGGGGGAAAAAATCTACCTGTGTGATTACTAAGAGCAGATAACTTAACAGCACACAATCAATCAAGCTATCAACCAAAAAGATGGATGGAAAGGATTTTGCAGTTGTGGAATGCTTTGGTTTTGAAGGCTCTAACCAATGTCATGCATGATTACAAGTTGATGGTGATGTTGAAGAAAAGGTAGGAGGATAAGAATAGCAAGAGAAGACGATCTGAATTTAATAAGAAAGGTACTACAGTAAGGGGTGCCCCTGGAAGTATATTTCAGAAGAAAGAAATATGGGCCTCAGGAAAGTTCAGTGAAGATGGAAGGCCAGATGGTTTTTGTGCTGCTGGAATTAAGAAACTCTTTCCATGCCATTGCTGCAGACACACTAATATAAAAGACCAACTGGAGACCCTTTTGAATACAGTAGTAGAACTGGGATTACAAATTTGCCGAGGTAAGAAAGTTACCTCAGCTACGAAATCAACTACATCTTTGAAACGAGTTGCACTGATACACTGGTGACTCCTAATTTTATTCTTCGTTGCTATCTTGCTCTTGGAAAGCATCTAATTCTCTTCATCCTTGCCATGTTTGATCATGGGTTCCTTGAAAGTAAGCAAGTTAAAACTGAATCTAGACAAGTCAGAGGTGTGGTTACAGAAGGAAATCAGGGTGTGAGATGGGAGTAACAAGTCTGCAGTCTTACTCGATCCTTGAACTCCTATTTTCTGCTTCCAGGTAGGCTCAATGCAGTGAAGTGAACTACATTTTGTGGACCAGCTCTGATCTCACTTGTGAACCCTTTGGAACTGACAACAGTATCTAAATGCCTTAGGCAATCGGTCTTGCAGACTTAAGGGTTAGACTAAGCAACACTTCATGGGCAGTGAAAGGTTAAGAGTACAAGTCAGGTGATCTCTTGATGGTTGTGAGGTTGTGAGCCCTGAGACCAGATACAAAATATTGAATAAAAAACTATTACATTCTTCTCCTTCCCTCCCTCCCTCCCTCCGTCTCCCTCTCTCTCTCTCTCTCTCTGTACATATATGTATGTTTATAAGAGTAAAACAATAAGTATAACAATAAGAACTGAAGAAGCTTCTTGAGTGAGAAGTTATACGTCTTCAAGAAAAAAAACAATGGAAGTCCACTTGCCTTTTGGCAAAGCACCTTTGGGACATCCAGAGTGAATATATGTAGGAGCAAGTTATTTGACCAGTAGCAATACATCCAGGAAAGGGGCCCTTAACACATTCAGCCCCTCAGGCATGGGAGGAAGAGCTTACAGGGTTGGGGCCATTCTGATCTCCGAAAGCGATTATCTTGTCAGAATCTGGTCATTAATGTCAGCCATGTGTGCTTATCCAAACTTACTGAGGCTTGAACAGAAAGCCAGACATTTAAGAGCGACTACTAACTCTTTCAGATGCTTAAATTACTTTTCACTTTGTTCCTTTTTCTCTCTCTTTCATTTCACTGTGTTAAACTGGGTGGAGTGTTTTATGGATAGAATACTGGCACATATAAAGGAACCAAATAAACCATGAAAGCAGCTTACCTTCCAAGGGTATCAGCCAAAAACCCAGCCATCACTGAGGCAAATATACCTCCAAGTGGGAATAAAGCAATGTTGATGGTCAACTCAACCCAAGGAAACTTTGGGAGATTTACCACTTGAAAAGACGTCTTGTTATAAAATTCTTTCAGGAGCTAGGAGAGAAACATAAAGCCATGCACATGGCATCAAAGACACAAGTTGGGGACTAAATGAATTTTGGAGGGCAGTGATGCAGCGGTTAGAAATGATCTTACAAATGGCCTTGTGGTTTATTTCATTGATAAAGAACATTTTCTAACTCAAGAATGATATTAGTTGAAAGAAAGCCCCACTGTATAGAAAACAGGCAAAAAAAATGTATTCTTGCATTATCCATCTTATATGACAGTGGTGGCGAACCTATGGCATGGGTGCCAGAGGCGGCACTCAGAGCCCTCTCTGTGGGCACGCACGCCGTCGCCCCTGTCCTAGGCCTTCAGCTCGGTTTTATAAAACCTTTTCGCTTTAGGCCTCCGCCGCCGTGTGCAAAAAAAAAAAAAGGTTCAATCAGTCAATTTCAACTTCTCGCGGGAAAAAAAAAATCTTGCAAAGTTGGAATTGATTGATTGAACTTTTTAGTCCCACCCAGTCTGCCGTTACCACCGTAGCCACGCCCACCCAATTGGCCACGCCCAGCCAATGGGCCACACCCAGCCGGCACTCGACGTTGCAAAAGTGGGTTTTGGGTTGCAGTTTGGGCACTCAGTCTCTAAAAGGTTCGCCATCACTGTTATATGACCATCATTCCTTTTTTATTTAATCAGAAAACATTTATCTCTAATTATATTAGTAACAATACAAGTTTTGCTTAGACATATTAAGCCTGTAAGCATATTAACATAGAATCTTACTACATTTTCTTCTGTTCAAGGTTTATGTATATTGGGTATATTATCTTCTATCATTAATCAACAGTATTTAAGTGATAACTGACTGTTATATATAACAATAGGGATGTGAAAATCAACTCAAATCCAATCTGAATTATTGATTCAGTTGAGAATTGCTTTGATACCAAGCACTGACTTGGATGAGTTTGATTCCACTTTGCTGGTCAATTTAAAGAAGCAGCCCATTTGATATGAAAAATTGTTCTGAACAGATACTTGATACAATTTAGAGGTAACATCTCTGAAGTGAGACAGCCTGCTCCACTATTCCAAGTATACATCATTCCAGCTTGTTTCTACTTCTAGGTTGCGATTTAGGAAAGGTGACCTCCGTCTTTCTCCAAATCTCTAAAGAAAATGCACCTTTAGTCTGAGTTTATTGTTGGTAGGCTCCCCTTGGCAAGTTCAAAATTTTACAGGGGTTCCCAGGAACTTGATGTGGCATAGGTGAAACTAATTGTTTATTGTAACATCAGAACTGATGTCTGCTCAGATAGATGACAGCTTTTGATACTTAAGCGTCCAAAACATCTTGACCTCATCAAGTTTTTAGTAGATCACTTAGAGTGACAGTGCCTTTGAAGACCACTCAAAATTCAGCATCCCAATTACTGGTGGGCATCACCTGGAAAGATCACATCACACCTATGCTTCTGGTTTCATATTGGTTTCCAATAGGTTTCTAAGTGAAGATAATCCCCATTCCAACTTCAAACATATTTGGAGATATTGTAGTGTGACCACTTTACCTCCTATATCTTCAGTGGTGAAAAACACATAGTTTTTTTAATTGAGGGGAAAGAATCTACTCCTATTGTATATCCAATTTATAACCCCATAGTTTCTTTGGATATTTTTTAATTAGTTTATAATATACAATACAAAAATACAAAAGAAAACAATAGGAAAATAGGGGAGGAAAAAGGGAAGGGAACAGTGTAGGGAAAAGGGGAAAAAGAAAGAAAAGGCATTGACTTCCGACATCCTTTGCTGCAGTAGAATAAGATACTAACATCAAACCTCAACTTTTTACTTTTCCATAATAATATAAACTAGCCCAAACTATTAATCGATAAAACCTAAAATCAAAGTTTCATTTATTTCCACCTCAGTGTCCAGAAGTGGTTTCCAAGTAGAAACAAAATTGTATTTCATTTTCTTTGATCAAAACTGCAGATCCCACCAGTCAAGGAATATAACCCCATAGTTTCTGTAGGGCAGGAACATGGAATATGGTTTGAAATTGTCCACTCTCAATCCAGAAATTAAAAATAATCTCTCGTAAAAGAAAACCCGGGCAGGTATACAAAAAAAGACAGAATCACTTAAGGAATTAAATCTTATGCACACCACTTAGTTCAGAAAGTCATTTGCATTACAGGAAGATCTTACCACACCAGGAGAATAAATTATCCAGATAAAGTAACCATAGTGAAGGCTTAGGATGCTGGACACAAAAGAAACGCAAAGAAGTGTCTTTGTCAGCTCCTATTTAAAAAAAATAAAAGAGCATGCTGTGAGTTGAATGGATATATATATCATTCTGGGCCTGGACAACAAATATACATACATACATACATACATACATACATACATACATACATACATACATACATACATGCATGCATACAATCATTGAGTAAATCTGGTTTCCTCCATTGATTTTGTTCCTTGGAAACCAGTTGGGAAGGTCGTAAATGATGATCACATGATCTCAGGATACTGCAACCATGGTTAATACATGCTGGGTGCCAAATTTCTGATGCTGTTAATTGCGAGGAATGGTTGTAAATAACTTTTTTTCCCAATAGCTTAACTTTAACAGTTGCTAAACAAATGGTTTAAGACGAGAACTATCTGTAATGCTATAACATGTAGAAGAGAAGTCCCCTTCCTATTGCTGTGTTAATGCCCTTCTTCATTGTGGTGCTCTATTCATGGGATTTCCCCACAATAGACAACAGTCTGATATCTTTTCTCATGAAAAATCAGTGTCAAAGAAAAGAATCAGAATAGAGCTGGAAGGGACCTTGAGGGCCTTCTAGTCCAGCCCCCTGCTCAAGCAGGAGATCCTATACCATTTCAGACAAGTAACTGTCCTGTCTCTTCTTCAAAAACCTCCAGTGATGGAGCACCCATAATGTCTGAAGGCAAGCTGTTCTAATAGCTAATTGTCCTCACTATTAGGAAGTTTCTCCTTAATTCCAGGTTGCTTCTCTCCTTGATTAGTTTCCATCCATTGTTTCTTGTCTTGCCTTCTGGTGCTTTGGAGAATCAATTGACGCCCTCCTCCTTGTGGCAACCTCTCAAATACTGGAGTATTTCTATCATGCCCCCCCTAGTCCTTGTTTTCTCTATACTGGCCATATCCAAATCCTGCAACCATTCTTCGTATGTTTTAATCTCCAGGCCTTTAATCATCTTAGTTGCTTTTCTTTGCACTTTTCCCAAAGTGCATCTTTTTTTGTAATGTGGTGACCAAAACTGGATGCAATATTCCAGGTGTGGTCTTACTAAGGCTTTATAAAGTTCTTTTTACCACTTCACCAGTTTCTAAAAGAGTTGGGTTTAAAACATTTGATTCTGACAGGGATGTCTTTTGCATTTGCTGAGTTTTATGACATGGATCCTGTGAATCATCCTAGAAATTACATATATTATCTTTAGTAAGTCTACCGAAATTTAATTAAAATATCATGCCAGGCCTCAAACTTTAGGCTTACCTATCAGTTTGCTCTTAAACCCTGAAAACAACGATATCAGCTTTGATTATCATATGTTTAAGTTTGTCCAAACTCACACTTTTTGAAGGTTTCTTCAGGACTGTCTGTTCCCTGACTTCTTTAGTCATTAATTCTATACTTTTCTTACGTTCATCCATGTTTATGTCCACTAATGGGGAGTAACCTGTAGGACAATGAGAACAAGCTTGACAGTTGGTTATCCAGTATCTATTCTACTATCTTTCTTAAGAATACATGTATTTGATTTCAGGATCAGGTCAAAAGCAATAAAACAGATAAGTCCAGGAAGGAACTATCCTTTAAATCAGAAATTCAGAAATATATTGACTCTGGAGAACTATAAAACATAAGCAAGCAAATCAGGCATATCCAACATAGTTGGGAGGATTATTTGACCACACAAATTTCCCGTAAATCTTATTTTGAATCCACACCTATCTATACTCATACCCACACGTGTGTTTATGTGGCAGAACATTGCAACACATTTTGATAATGGAAACATTGGAGGGATTTTTATGATCCCTTGACTATTGGTGATTATTTGGTGGGAGTTTACTGATTCAGTATCCCTGGAATTTCTTGAAGAGCAGAAGCAGAAGGAATCCAGGAACTGTTGCATCCACGCTATCCAAACTGCCATAAAATGGGAAGCTATAGAACCTGTTCACCTGAGTCAATCTCTCATGACACAAATAAGCAATGAAAACACAGACTTTCTCTAGTTTCTCCTGCGGGTGAGTAAGGATTCTAGAATTAATCCAAGCTGAATGATCTTCTTTTCTTTGAAACAATATTTTAAATTCAAACTCTAACAGCTCTTCAGGAACCAATCAGATGAAGGACATGAGAATGTTCCAGGAGAATCTGTTGACAGTTGGAAGTGGAATGTGATTGATAATCTCTGTCAAGAAAACAGTGTAGGATGATAGTCTCAAAACAACTGAATTTCTAGTGGTGACGGAAACAAAGGAGGAATTAGGGGGACACAGAAGAAAAGCCCACTTTGTTGTGCATAATAAGCTGACTAGTCGGTCTCTATTTTGCATCAAGCTTTACTTCCGTCATCACAAAAGCAGGATGGATATTGTTAACGTCTCTTAACATCTGATGGTTTTGGTTACATTTGCTTTTGAAACACTGCAAATATGCGGAAGTGCTATCAAACTGTGGGTTTCCACGTCTCCCAATATTTCATGGATAAAAATAGGTGCATGGGAGAGCCAGTTTGGTGTTGTAGTTAAGACACTGGCTTAAAAAACAGGAAATGGTGAGTTCTAGCCCTGTTTTGGCATGGAAGCTGACTGGATGTACAGGTGGTCCTTAGCTTACAACTTACAACACTTCATTTAGTGACCGTATGAAGTTACAACGGCATGGACAAAAAGTGACTTGTGACCATTTTTTCATACTTACAACCATTTCAGCATCCCCATGGTCATGTGATCAAAATTCAGACACGTGGAAACTGACTCCTATTTAGGACGCTTACAGTGCCCCGGGGTCATGTAAACCCCTTTTGCAACTTTCTGACAAGCAAAGTCAGTGGGGAAGCCCACTTAGCAACCACGTTATTAACACAACACCTGCAGTGATTCTCTTAACAACTGTGTTAAGAAAAATCATAAAATGGAACCAAACTCACTTCGCAAATGTCTCACTTCGCAACAGAAATATTGGGAGGGTACCTGTATTGTGCATGTTCATTGCCTTCAGTTATTTCTCAAAATGATAAAAGTGGGATAAAAACCAAATCAATAACGCTCTGAGGACATTTTGGTTGAAGTTTTTCCCAACCACATTTTTCCAGAGACTTTTCGCCAAGCAATGTGGGTTTTTTTCCCCCTGAGATATGGGCAATTTCCATTGTTTTCAAAGGGTTTTTGTAATGCTTACACTCCTTATGGCTTCACATTAGTTAAAACAAAATTTCTAATCAAGTTGTAACGGTCTCAGCAGTAGAGAGAAAAAAACATGTCTTTTGGCAGCTTAGAAAGGAACTCAGTGAATCATTAGGGAAGGCTCTGAAAATCAGTTGATGTGATGATGGACCATTTTTTAAAATTTTATCTTATTTTTTATTTTATTTTTGAGGCTACGCAACAGTGAGCTGTCTTTTTGTAGATCTTCTTTCTCTCACACACCCTCTTTCTTTTCCTGACATCCTCTTTTCTTCATCTAACAGAATAACAAAATAACAGAATAACAGAGTTGGAAGGGACCTTGGAGATCTCCTAGTCCAACCCCCTGTTCAGGCAGGAACTGACCTACACCATTTCAGACAAATGTCTATGGAGATTCTCAGCCATCCAGGTCATGGTTGTCCCAAAAGTGCTTTTTTCAGGAGGCAACTGGACTTTCTTGTTTTTCTTTGAAGACGTTTCACTTCTCATCCAAGAAGCTTCTTCAGCTCTGACTGGAGCTGGATGCTAGAGCTTCAGCATCTTTTTTTGTGTTGTGGTAACCAAAACTGGATGGAGTATTCCAAGTGTGGTCTAATGAAAGCAATATAAATCAGTACTAACGCTTCACATGATATTCATGCTATCTCTCTGTTGACCCAGCCTAGGACTGCATTAACTTTTTTTGGCAGCTGCAGCACACTGCTGGCTCATATTTCAGTCCTTGTCCACTAGGACATGTACATCCTCCTCACAGTTACTGCTTATGAGCCAGATACCACCTATTCTATATCCATGCGTTGTTTTTTTTCTGGTCTAAGTGTAAAACCTAACTTTTCTCACCATTAAATTACATTTTGTTGGATAGGGCCTAGTGTTGAAGTCTAGAAGTCTGGAACATCTGAAGACTTTCTCTCTGAAATCTGCAAACCTAACAGTTCCCTGAAAATAAAAGAGAGAGAAAAAATGCAAGCCATGTTTGCAAGGGAAGTCAATTCTGAGGAAATTGGAGGGTATACTTTGCTAAAATATTAGTCTAAATGTCAGCTAAGTTGTTGGTTGTTAACCAGAAGGAATACTCCATAGATCAATTAAACTGGACAGTCGAAGAAAAACAAGATTCTGTTTTTAATTCTGATTTCAAAAGAAATACATAAGTAAACACAAGGGCACAAAATTAGTTCAGAGGATATCTTCAAGCTCCTTTTTTGCCTTATCTGTCTTGACATGGATCTTTCTGTTTCTCTTTATCGCCATGCTGTTTTGGATATCCTTAAAAGTCTGATTTTTGGTCTCTGGGATATATATGTAGATGAATATCAAGGTGGCTACACATAATGGACTGAACAGGAGTAAGGAATATGATCCAAGTTTCTTCTGAAGATGTAAAAGAATTGTTTTGTGGGGAGGAAAGGGAGAAACAGTGTTGAGGGAAGCTTTATATCAAAACAGATTTTATTCCTTACAATATCTCCACCTTCCCTTAAACATTAACAGAATCCACAATGGGCTGAGAATCAGTGTCTCTGCTAGATAATTGACAGTCAAGCTGGAACTAAGTTAATCAAGTACAAACAGCAAATGGGGGGAAATCTTTTACTCAACCTTCCTTGACCCCCTCCCCCAAATAAGTTACTCAGACTCAATCCACACATCAAAGGAGAAGATCTGTAGACACAAACAGATTTAATGAAAACTGTATCCCAGAGGAACTGTATGTGCACCAGCACAAACATTACAGATGACACGTACCTACACAGGCCCATTCCCTTCATGTGTTGCACACTAGAACCAGCATGTACACATATCTACACCCCTCAAGACCCACATTAAGGACAAGCTCCCCTACAAAACAGTCCTTTTGTGCCTCATTTTCTTCCCCACAGGCAAACCTCTTTGCTTTTGTGAATAAATAAAATCTCCTTTCATCACAGCTGTCTGGATTTCATTTTGAATGGTTCTTCCACAATCCCAGCTCAAGTTGGAACCCCAAATTATTCTGACAGTGTCCATATAGAAGTTTATTTGATTATTGCAAATATTGGGGACATCTCCCCACCCTGTGCTCCTCCAAAGGCTACAAGCAAGCTATTCCCATTCATACCAGGTTTCCCCAATGCAAAATCTTAACAACATTTTCTTTCTTAGAAGCTGATATTGTATCACCCACTTCAAGACAGCAAACCATCTTTTTTATCTTTTGAACCAGGGACCACCCTGGCCTTTGAGTGGAAGGCTGGGGGCTGAAGTGAAACAAGAGGAACCAGTAAAGGAGAGTATTAGTAACCCAGGGTTGAAATGAGGGATCCTCGGTGCTCTCTGAGCTTGGTGGGTTTTTTTTTTGCAAACATTGCATTACCCAAACCAGGTAACATCATCAGTGCACCAAAAGACTACTTATGAAACAAGAGGACTGAACAGAATGAAAAGTCTGTTGGGATCAAAACAAGAACTACATTAAATCAAAATAGTCAGTATGATTAGCCCCTTTGCATTCCAGCTGTTGCATTTCCAGCTGATGCATTTTCCATCATTCCAGCTGTTTTTGCCCAGGTCACCACCAACTGCTTTTGAAATAAATGTTTCCTTCCCTAGCCCTCTAATCCTCATTCATAACAGAAGCTAATCTATCAAGAAAAAAAACTAAGATAGAACCCAGAGCATGTGTAATTTACCCTCTGCATGATCCAGATAGCAGACTTTGTACATGTGCAAAATGCAGATGTTATACAGAAGGTGTAGAATTTCAATCAAACATCATGAATACTATCTTGACTGTTTTCTTTTTCTTTCAAGATAATGAATTTAGGACGCTGCTATAGAGCATTGCATGCCAAAACTACTAGACACAAAGACAGTTCTTTCCCCCTGTGCCATCACTCTGCTGAACACTTAATTCCTACAGCACTGTCTCATTTCTCATCTTTCCTACTATCTTCCTACTATCTTCTCCTATTGGTTTCTGATGATTTATCAATTGTTGTTTTTTTTAATGATCTAGGACCTATTACTTGCTGTTTGTATGTACACTGTGAGCTTATGCACCAGAGACAAATTCCTTGTGTGTCCAATCACACTTGGTCAATAAAGAATTCTACGATTCTATGATTTAGCATTATAACCTAAGTTATAATCACCCGACCTGTATTGCACATGGTTGTAAATTCAATGTACATAAAAATGGGGTAGGACTTGGATTATAATGCTTCCTCTGCCATCTTGCAAAGTTATACACACTCCCTGTGGACACCTCTATGTCTAGAATAGTGGTCCTCAACTTTGGCAACTTTAAAATGTGTGGATGTCAACTCCCGGAATTCTGCAGCCAGCATGCTGGCTGAGGAATTAGGGTAGTTGAAGTTCACACAACCTAAAGTTGCCAAGATTGAAAAACAGTACTTTAGCAATGGTAATAGCACTTAGACTTCTATACTGCTCCATAGTGCTTTATAACACTCTCTGAGTGGTTTACAGAGTCAACATATTTGCCCCCAACAACCTGGGTCCTCATTTTACTGACCTCGCAAGGATGGAAGGCTGAGTCAACCTTGAGCCAGTCAGGATCAAACTCCAGACTGTGGGTAGAGTTTGCCTGTAATACTGCATTCTAACCACTGTGCCACCACATCTCTTAGCTTGTAAATGAAGTCAGGACAACTCACTTATTTTAAGATTTTAAATGAGGGGGATGTTTGGTTTCTTGAGGTCATTTTCAAACCAAGAGAACTGTCCTATCACTCAGCATTAGTAAAATTGGGAAGTCTCCTCCACATGCTGGCTGGGAAATTTGGGGAGTTGAAGTCCACACGTCTTAAAGTTGCCAAGGCTGAAAAACACTGCTCTAGATAAATAATATTTTTGTAAAACATGATCTTTTTTATGGTTTTCTCATGATAACAATATATGGATTATGGGAGGGGAGTAGTTTTATTATTTAGTTGTTGTTTTTAAGATCCATCCTTTTTTTCCCCCTGTTTTAAATGCACTAACGTATCTGAGTACATTAGTACATAAGATTTCCAACATTTCCCAGTCAAAAACTGTATGTGTGTGTATGTGTGTGTGTGTGTATGTATATGTGTGTGTGTGTGTGAACTTGTATGCTGTTCAAAAAGAGGCTGTCGGAGAGAGACTGTCCCAGTTGGGAGGAGGGGTCAAGCGAGGTATTAGTCTGGAATCATTATGTAGACATCAAAGGGCAAGGTCAGATCCCTCTTGAATGCCGATGAACCTTATTTAGGGGTAACTGCCAGTCTGGGAAGAGTGCTGGAACTAGGCACTGAGCAATAAAGTAGTTAGTTTATACTCTACGTGTGTGGGTCTGATTGTTTGTGCCTGACAGAGGCATACCAACCACAGTTTGAATGATACAGTTCGGTCCGTATGATTTGGAGGTCAGGATGATAAATGGGATGGTGAGAGGGCTGCTGTTTTTCCCCCTCTGTTTAATAAACTCTGTTTAATAAACTATGCCATTTCCACTAAGCTTCAGACTCACTCACCTTCATTTTACCATGTGTCAGGGTTAGGAGAATATTGGTTAGGCAGTACACAATTCCTGAAACTGCAAAAGCTGATGCTCGTGTTGATTGAAGGAACAACTCCAGTGAAATTATTATTGAAATTACATCTTGGTAGAGAGAAAAGATGTTAAGTCACAGGATGTCCTTTTCCATTGACCAGGAGCCTCCCCTCCATCCCCTTCTCTTTCCACAACTTGCATTTCATTCACTTACGTGGTCCTATGCTATATGCAGTTATGAATATGACAAGCAAAATGACACAGAGATAATAGACCACAGTGGTAACCTGTGGAAGAAAATTGGTCACAGTTGAGCAAAACATCTATAAAGTTACAAAATTTGTTGGAAGCGATCACCCCAAAGGTGCTTTTCCAAAAGGCAACTGGACTTTCTTGGTTTTTTTCCCCTTCAAAACAAGTTTCTTCTTATTCCAAAGAAGCTTCTTGGATGAAAAGTGAAACATTTTCAAGGGAAAAAAAACAAAAAAAGTCCAGTTGCTTTTTTGGAAAAGCACCTTTGGGACAACCAAGACCTGGATGATTGAAAATCTGTATAGACATTGAAAAGGATCTTTTGTCTTTTTGACTGGGAAAACCCTAATGTGAAATCATGTAGGAGACAGACTGGATGAGCCAGTGGGAGGAGTCCAACAGGGACTTAGTCTAGAATCTCTACATGGGCACAAAAGGGTGTAGTCTAACCCCCCATCCCCGCATGTTGTTGAACCTTATCAAGTCTGACCCTTATGCAAACTGCCAACCTGAGAGAATTCCTGTGTTATAGACTTGAACAATAAAACAGCTAATTAAACTCTTCAAATGGGTTGTTTGCACCTGACAAATCACATCCAGGAGCTGAACAATTCAAGCAAGCGCATGTCTTGGGGAAAAGCTTACGTTCCTGTTTCCCTTCACCTTACAGATCTTTATTCAAAATCCAGAGTATTAAATTAGGCACTGCTTCCTCTTTTGAAAAGACACTCTTTAGCTTCAACCGACTGTGAAATAAATTCCTTCAAAAATGTTTCACAAGGGAAAAGAAAAGAAAAATATATGGAATTCTCATGAGTGGGAGTGTGTGGCCTTGTACATATTCATTTACAAGGTAGTCAAAGAAGAGTATCAGCACACAGTTTTTAAGTGGACAGCATCCAGGCACCTGTTTCTTTCCTGCCTTCCCACACTTCCATTAAACCTGGAATTACCCCATTACCAGGCTGTAAAAAGAGGCAGCTGGAGATTTGTATTTCCAGACTTGTACATTTCTGTAATGTAGTCTTACAATAAAGAAGAATTAACTCATCTGATTGTGTTTTCTATCTGGTTTACCCAAGATAGTTGGCATCAATCTTACTGGAAGAAGTACCTCTTCCCTGTGTCAGTGGGGATGGAAAGCTTCCCATTGTTGCAGTTGTGGTGCTGATATGCAAACTATTAAACGTATTGTACAAATTGCCCATGATGTGTATGCTCTGGTTCCTAGAACAGAGTTCCCCAACCTTTCCGGGTTGGTGGATTTGGGGGTGAGGGGGGAAAGAGGGGATGGTTTGGTGGTAGGGGCAGGCAGGTGTGCATCTGTGTGCAAATGCACACGCACCAGTTGCTTGCTGAGTGACACCAAGAGCACCCGTGATATTCATGTGAGTGAGGCCCTGAGTGCTCGCACAAGTGGGGCCATGAGCCTCCCTGAAGTTTGCATAAGTGGGGCCATGAGCACCCCATGACGCTTGCATGAGTGTAGCCCCAAGCATCCACAATGCTCACGTGAGTGGGGCTGCACGCACATATGCGCCAGCCAGCCAGCCACTCAAGCGGCCCAGTTGCAAATAGGCCATGGACTGGTAGTAGGCTGTGGCCCACAGGTTGGGGACCTCTGCCCTAGAAGATCTGCACAAAGCAACACCAGAGACAATTGTCTGAATAGCTGAATTGGACCTCTAGTTATGAGGCTATGCCGTACCCCATAGGAGTTTTGTATTTAATTATGTGGATTGTGTGCAAATGTTTACTTCTCCTCTGTCATGTTCTCATCATATGCTAAATAAAAAATAACCAACTTTTTTTTACCAACTGATCATTTTAGGTCAGGTCCTTCCTAAATTTCTTTCTCTGATCCCTCCGAGTGCTCAGATGAGGGCTCCTCGCACTATTATCTAATACAGGGGTCTTCAAACCTGGCCCTTTTATGACTTGTGGACTTCAACTCCCAGAATTCTTCAGCCAGGCACTCCCAGGAATTCTGGGAGTTGAAGTCCACAAGTCATAAAAGGGCCAAGTTTGAAGACCCCTGATCTAGTACCTCAAGGTCATTCTCCTGCATCATTACAATGGGAGACTTTAAAAGAAATTTGGGTAGTGAGAATGCTGCAGATTGATAAAGTTATAGCATAGGTCGAGAATTCTGAAGGGCATTGAAAATGACTTGGAAAACTGTGACCTCTGTAGCAATGTTGGATTCTAAAGCAACCCTTCTCTCCAATCTCTTTCTCCATAACCTATTATTCAAAAGTTCAGGCATTTTCAGAAATTGTTGTTCCTCTCTATAACTTTTCTTTAAGGGCCTTGACATTTTGACCGCCAACCGTGACTTTGGAGATTGTATCATTCTTAACTTTTTTTTTCCCCCTCCATCTTTGCTACATTACCTTATTTTGCAACAATTCAAGCATCACAACCACCAAAACGAGACTAACAGTACAAATTGCAAGACCAAGCAGAAAAAGAATCCTTCGGCCCAAATAGTCAACAAGATATGTCTGAAAAATAGTAAAGATCAGGAAGCATGAACAAGTCATAGGTTAACACAACAGCAAACTATAACAAAAGGTTTCAAAGAGCTAGTGGCAGCCAGAAGGATGCACTCCTAAGCAAATCTACTTGTGTATCAACTGCACCCACTCCTGGATTGAAGTGTCCTATTCACTACCACTTAAACATGGTTGTGTCCTACTTAGAATATCTCAGTAACCTCTACATGGGGCTGCCCTTGAAGACTACTCCAAAGTTGCAGCAGTCCAGAATACAGCAACACAGCAGTTATTGGTACACCTCAGTATGCTCATGTAATATCACTACTTTGTGAACGACACTTGCTCCCACTGACTCCCATTGCTTCTGGAAGCAATTCAAAGTGATGGTTATCATCTACAGTTCTCTTCAGGGCTGGGATGATTTGTGAACTGTCTGTCTCCAATAACTGTCCCACAAGATGTGACATGATTAAAGGTTCAGATATATTAAAGGTTCGGATCCTTTATATTAAAAAAAACAACATCATCTAATAGGACTCAGAAAGTGTGGGTTTTCTGTTGCCCATCTTGTGGAACAACATATAATCCAAGATCTAAATAGTCCTGATCCTGCCAACCTTTCATAGAACATAGAATAAAAGAGCTGAAAGGGATTTTGGAGGTCTTCTAGTCCAGCCCCCTGCTCGAGCAGGAGACCCTACGCCATTTCAGATAAATGGTTGTCTAGTCTCATTTTGAAAGTCTCCAGTGATGGATCACCCACAACTTTTGAAGGCAAGCTGTTCCATTGGTTGATTGCTCTCAACGTTAGGAAATTGCTCCTTAGTTCTAGGTTGTTTCTCTCCTTAATTAGTTTCCATCCATTGTTTCTTGTCTTCTGGTGCTTTGGAAAATAGATTGACCCCCCTCATCTTTGAAGAAGGAGTGTCTTTCAAAAGACACTGAAGACCTGGCTCTCTCTCAAGCATTAGACCCAGATTTTAGGTGGGCTAGATACACACATGGCCTCAGATATTGTGCACAATCCTGGCGTTTTGCTGTAGTTTTTAACTACATGTTAACACCACATAATTATAATATGTTGGGCATACAGATAAATTACATAAATAACTACATCATAAAACAGTATAAATCTCTGTTGCCAAAGCATTTCACAATGGTGATTAAAAGGTTAGAGAAGTCTCAAAGGTGCTTTTTAAAAAGGCAACTGCACTTTGTTTTTCCTTGAAGACGTTTTGCTTCTCATTCAAGAAGCTTCTTCAGTTGCCTCTAGGAAGCTTCTTCACAACTGAATGCAGTTGCCTTTTGAAAGAGCACCTATGGGAGTTCTCTAATCTTGTGATCACCATTGTGAAATGCGTTGTTGGGTCTTTTGGTCTGCTTAGGATGTTTTGAAGGGCTTTAGTTGTGTGCTATGCTGATTCCATGTGCTTGTAGTAGTCTGTTGGTGGTTTCTTGCTGTATGTAGTGTAATTTTTATTTTTAGGGTTTGTGTTGGTTGTGCTGTATTGGGTTGAATGGCTAGGGACTTTTTGATAAAGTTGTGTGGATATCCATTTTCTTGGAATATGTTGTATAGATGCTGTATTTCCTTTTTCTGCTGTTTCGGGATAATATGATAAGACAGATAGCCTTAAACCTGTCTGTCTCATCATATTATGTCTAGACTATGGCTTCCTGTCCTCTATATAAATTTATCATGAGGACAATGAGATGTTCCACAAACTGACACAGCTAACACAATCAAATGCCTTTCTTTAACCAATGAAGCACATATCGACTACTTTTCGTTTGTTTTTGGCCTTTTCTAGTTATTCCATGTGCATCAATAACACTGTCTCTTTTCAAAAACCATCCTGAACATCTGGCATCTCCCTTTCCCTATAAAGCTAATCATTATTTTGCTACCAACAAAAATTACAACATTTGGTTTCAAAATTTTGGAGCATTTTTTTTAAAAAAATATGTAAAGACTTATTTTGTTGGGTGAAACATTTCTCTTTTGCAAAGAGAAAAAAAACCAGAATGTTTTGATAGCTTATCGCTGAATGCCAACAGTAGAATCTCATAAGGTGGGACAATATTTTTTGGGTTCCACATGCAATCTAGGGGATACAGAGTATCCACTCTTTAGTTAGGAGGAATGAAGGGAAAACAAAAACTTACCGCTAGCAAAGAAATGAAGCAGAGAAAAAAGCTTGTGGCTATTTTTAGGAGCCACATGGACTTATATTCCATTTCTATATCCAGCAAGATTTCATAATTATGATAATATAACTGAAAGCAGACAAGAGAACAGTTAAGCAGTTTTAGGTGAATGGAAGAAGCTACAGGGGCTTTAACGCTGCCATAGAAAACTGAGAACTCCAGATGTTTCTAAACGAGGGGTGTCAAGCTGGCGGCCCGTGGACCAGATGTGTCATGCGCAGGACATACCCACCCCAGCTCCACAAAGGCAAAAAAATAATAATCTCGATACGTCATGATACGTCACGTGACATGATGGAGTTCTTTGTGGCAGCCCCTGAGATACTAGAAGACTGCTATCATGTTCCCCCTTGTCCTTCTCTTCATTAAACTTGACATACCCAATTCCAGCAACCATTTACTTTATGTTTTAGCCTCCAATCCCCCTGATCATCTTTGTTGCTCTTCTCTGCACTCTTTCTAGAGTCTCAAAATCTTTTTTACATCGTGGTGACCAAAACTAGATGCCGTATTCCAAGTATGGCCTTACCAAGGCATCGTAAAGTGGTATTAACAGGCATTGTAAAGTGGTATTAACAGGCATTGTAAAGTGGTATTAATTCTGGTCTCAATTGCCATTGTTAAGGACTACCCTGTACTGTATCTTGAAGCTACCCAGAAGCCCATATCTAAATATATGTGTCTTACTTCATGGAAGCCAACAAACTGTGATCCGCCCATTATGACAATCATACTGAATAGATGCCACGAGAGCCTTGAGATCTTGCCGAAATGAATTATATTTGTTTGCTTCTCTTCCTTCTCTAAGAGGTCCTCTTGACGAAGTTCTTCAATTTCTTCTTCCACATCTCCAGACACCTTTAACTTCTGCAAGACTGAGTGGAAAAAAGAGGCAAACAAACTCTGAAATGGAAGTGCAGCAATGACTTTCAGGTCCCTCCCCCTTCTTGCTCATCAAGACTAAGCCCGAAGACAGGTTCCTAGACATCTCCAGGAGAAGGAACCAATACATCTTAATACTATTGGGTTTTTGTTGTTGTTGTTGTTGTTGTTGTTCAAATTAAATAAGAGATATCGTTCAGCTGTCATTTTTAGAGCACCTGAAATGACCAAGTCGATTACCTATCTTAGAACAGATTATCTTGCAAGGGAGTTGGCCCAGACATCATTAGGTGCATTACGTAAAATCTGTTTTATTTATTTTATTTCTATCCCACCTTTATTACTTGAGGCAGCAAACATATACAACACAACTCCCTCCTCCTATTTTTCCCACAACAACCCTGTGTAGGTGGGTTGGGTGAAGAGAGAGAGTGACTGAATCAAAGTCACCAAGTCAGTGGTCATGTCTAAGGCGGGACTAAAGCTCACTGTCTCTTGGCGATTGGCTCAAAGTCACTCATGTGGCTATCCTGGCTAATGCAGGATACGAATTTACAGTCTCCTGGTGATTGACCCACAGTCATGAAAGTTGCCTTTCATGGCTAAGGCAGGATTACAACTCACTAGAACTGCTTCCTAGCCTGCTACCTTAACCACTAGAGAAAACTGGCTGTACAACTGTTACTATGACTGTATATGTTTCTATCCCTCCCTATGCTTGCTCCATTATTTCTTTTATCTGTATTTTCAAAGCATTCAAATGCATGGGGACCCAGACCTCACTCCTTAGACAAAAGAAAGTCCTTGTTTTTTGTTTTTTTTTGTTTTAAATGTTTTGTTTCTTCGATCACATTGCAGTTTTATTTAGTTAGTTAGTTTTGTGTCATGTACATTTTTTAAATTGCCCATCTTGCAATCAACTCCGAATAATCAACAAATCTAAAACCATACATAAAAGCAATCGAAAATGAGAAGAAGAGTCAAAAGTCATAATCAAGAAAACACAGATGGGACTCTCTTAACATCCTCAATTTAAGGCCTGAAGAAGGTGCCAGGTTTTGAAGACTTCTAAAGGGTGAACAAGGATGGGACCATCAAAACTGGCAGAGAACATCTCCTAGGTCTCATAAGATGACATTGTTTCATAGAAGGGGCTTGGAGCCTGCCACACTGTAGAATCTGGTGGGGTGGAGAGAAACCAAAGAAGGCAGGGGATCCCTCAAGTATCCTACTCCTGTGCCACGTATGACTTCATAAGTGATAATCAGCACCCTTAATTGCACCCAGAAACCTACTGAGTGCAGCTCCCAAACCAGTGCGGCTACATGGGCACACCATGATGTTCCCAGAACTTCCTGTTCTAAGCCGAAATACTAGAATTCTCTTTTCTGTCTTCCATTGCCATTGAAATGCAGTCCCCCAAATTCCTTTGAGAAAAAATAATAGTCATTAGATAAATTTAGATCCACGTGCTTCACTGACGCTCACATTTAACCACGTTCAATGTTGTTTAGAAGAGTAATAATACTGACCACTTTGTATCATGTGGTAAAAAAAGATGGGAAAGTCTAGTCAGGAAAAATATCTGGAGTTAATTTTATTTTTCCTCTTCCCCCCCCCCCCCTTTGGTAATCCTTCTTACTATCAACATGCATTCCATCGCAAGGTAAGACATCCAATTTCTTTGCAAACATATACAATTGTGTGTTGCATATCTGAAACAAAGTGCCTCTTGTTGCACTAAGGCTCATACTAATGTCTGTGATCAACAGCATTGAAATAACAACGACCTGCTAATCGTTGCTGAGAAAGGCCTCTTTGATTCTTCAAAATTTTCCCATTGTCTTCCAAGTTGACCCACTCTGTGTGAAATCTACACTGGAGCTCTTAATTCTCTTCAGTACACTTTAGAGTAATTTTACCATGCCTTGCTGTCTCTTCATCTTCCATTTGGATCAGTAGATATCTAGGACTTTCAGGAATCCTGGGTAGTAGGAAGATCAGAGCCACAGGAATTATACCAGTCATAAATATCAACAGAAGCCAGCCTGCACAAGAAGATACAACAATGACACCCGCAACATTGAATGACCTGTGATCTGCTTTAAATCAAGATAGGTTTTTTTTTTTCAAAATTAGGTCTGCATACATTCATCTTTCTCAAATACAATTAAAAAGGAATAACAAAATAAAAGAGTTGGAAGGGACCTTGGAGGTCATCTAGTCCAACCCCCTGCTCAGGCAGGAAACCCTATACCATTTCAGACAAATGGTTGTCTAGTCTCTTCTTAAAAACTTCCAGTGTTGGAGCATTCACAACTTCTGGAGGCAAGTCGTTCCACCGATTAATTGTTCTCACTGTCAGGAAATTTCTCCTTAGTTCTGGATTGGTAATCTCCTTAATTAGGTTCCATCCCTTGTTTCTTATCCTGCCTTCAGGTCCTTTGGAGAATAGGTTGACCCACCTCTTCTTTGTGGCAGCCCCTCAAGTTGAAAAACTGCTATCATGTCCTTCTTTTCATTAAACTAGACTTACCCAATTAGTGCAACTATTCTTTCTTGTTTTAGCCTCCAATCCCCCTGATCATCTTTGTTGCTCTTCTCTGTACTCTTTCTAAAGTTGTTGTTGGTTTTTTTACACTTTTTTTTTTACATTGTGTCAAACAAAACTGGATGCAGTATCCCAAGTGTGGTATTACCAAGGCATTATAAAGTGGTATATTAAAAGTTAGAAATGCTATACAAAATTGTTGTATGTATATACTGTATACACACACACACAATCAGCAGATGCAGATGTTTAGTTCAAAGTCCCTGGCTATAAAAAAGAGGGAAAAGAAAGGAAATCATTAATCTAGTAAGAAAGATTCTTAGGCAATAAAGGGAAGAAGAGAAAATAAAGAATACTTGTGAATAAGAAGAAAGACAAAAAGCAATTGATTTTTAGGTTTGTTTGGTTTAAAAAAAAAATCCCTATCGCCCTTTATCTCTACATGGATTCAAACTTTGTGTAGCTAAAAACACAGGAGAAACAATGTTTTAGTTCAAAAAATATATTTGCATGGTTGGCCAACATGGAGGAAGAGGTTGGAAATTTCACCAACAAGGAAATTACCCATTGGATCAAGGAATAACAGATGGAAACTGATCAAGGAGAGATTCAATCTAGAAATAAGGAGATTTTTTCTGACAGTGAGAACAAGCAACCAATGGAACAGACTGCCTTTAGAAGTTATGGGAACTTCATCACTGGAAGCTTTCAGAAAGAGACTGGACTGCCATCTGTCAGAAATGGTGTAGGGACTCCTGCTTGGGCAGGGGGTTGGACTAGATGACCTACAAGATCCCTTCCAACTGGTATTCTATTCTATTCTATCCAACCTCCTCCCCAAGCAGGAAATCCTATACCATTCCAGGCAAATGGCTGTCCAGTTGCTACTTCAAAACCTCCATTGATGGAGCATCCACAACAACTGAAGGCAAGCATTTTCACTGATCAATTGTTCTCACTGTCAGGAAATTTTTCTTTAATTCTAGATTGGATCTCTCTTCGATAAATGTCAATCCTTCTTGTCTTGCCCTCAGGTGCTTTGGGGAATAGGTTGTCCCCCTCTTCTTTGTGTCAGCCTCTCAAATATTGGAAGACTGTTATCACATCACCCTAACTCTCTCTTCATTAGACTAGGGCCATACGCAGTTCCTACAACCGGCTGTCATATGTTTTCTCCTCCAGACCCCTAATCGGTTTTGTTGCTCTTCTCTGCACTAGAGTCTCAACATCTTTTTGTATCGTGGTGACCAAAATTGAATGCAGTATACCATGTGTGGTTTTATCAAAGGAGAGTAGGGTGGTAGTAACAATGCATTTCACTAATTTAGCTGATGGCGATTGTGGATTAGAGATCTAAGATTATAGAGGCAGACTGGATTCAGGATGGAAGAAGTTCAAAAATCCACGAAGAAGAGATGAGGGTCCCAGGAGAAGATTGAGATAAAAAGAGCTGCAGAGATTAGAGTATTTCTCAACAGTTGGAAGAGACTTGAATTATTCGATAGAAGGGAGATAATGGGTTCAATAGATAATGGTTGAAGTTACAATATATAGCATTCTTGTACATTTATTCTTGTCTATGCATCCATGACTTTTTCCCTAATGCAACTAGCCAACAAAAACTCTTATTAGAGACTTAAATATGATAGTACTCGACTTAAAGACCACAATGGACCCCCAAATTTCTGTTCTTAAGTGAGACATCTGTTAAGTGAATTTTGCCCCGTTTTACAACCTTTTTGCCACTGTCGTTAAGTGAATCACTGCAGTTGATATGTTAGTAATTGGTTGTTAAGTGAATCTGGTTTCCCCATTGATGTTGCTTGTCAGAAGGTTACAAAAGTTGATCACATGACCCTTGGGACACAGCAGTGGTCATAAATAGGAACCAATTGCCAAGCATCTGGATCTTGATCACTTGATTATGGGGATGCTGCAAAGGTCGTAACTGTGAAAAACAGTCATTAGTCAGTTTTTCCAGTGCAGTTGTGACTTTGAACAGTCACTAAAGGAACTGTTGTAAGTTGTAAGTTGAGGATTACCTGTATTTAGTTTCTTATTTGATCCTTGGTGGAAAGACCAAAATTCTCCCTTAGAACTCACCCTTGGTGAATGACTTGATAACAGCTTTGTTCAAAGAGAACAGGGGGGGGGGGACCCTGAAGGAGTCAGGATGAGAGATCTGTAGAACCAGTTTCTCAATCCTGGGTTAAATAGAAGTGTCTATGGAGATTCTCAGTCAATCCAGGTCATGGTTGTCCCAAAGATGCTTCTTCAGGAGGCAACTGGACTTTCTTGTTTGTCTTTGAAGACGTTTCGCTTCTCATCCAAGAAGCTTCTTCAGCCCTGAGGGGATGGTGGGGAATGGAAGGATTTATACTCCTTGCAGACAGCTGGTCATTTGCCTTCTTTTAGAAAGTTGTTGAGGCCACCTGGAGGTTTGTCTGTGTCCTCAGGGTCACCTGAGTGGTGCAAATGGGTGTGGAACTGCTGAAAGGACTGTGTTGTAGAGTGGAGATAGATGTTGTATCCCTCTGTTGAGAGAGGGCTGTTCAGTTTTGACATAGATGGCCTCTTTGACCCCTCTACAACACAATCCTTTCAACAGTTCCAAGACGGCTCCATACACATTTGCACTACGCAGGTGACCCTGAGGACACAGATAAACCCTCAGGCTGCTTCAATGTCTCTCTAAAAGAGTGCAAATGACCAGCTATTTGCAAGGACGATAAATCCTTTCATTCCCCACCATCCAGTCAGAGCTGAAGAAGCAAGCTTCTTGGATGAGAAGCGAAACGTCTTCAAAGAAAAACAAGAAGAGTCCAGTTGCCTCCTGAAAAAAGCACCTTTGGGTGTTAAATAGGATTTCCATATTGTTTTTTTTATCCCTCGGGATTACCTGATAGCTGCAGTGGTCAGTTCTGTGATTGCCACTCCTTTAAAGTGCTGCAGACAAGTGTCCTTTGAGTGTCTCTTGTGTTGTGGAGCACCATTTTAATTTTAAACCCAAAGTTTTACACAGCCCTGTTAACAGGCTCCAATTTTTGAACTGGAAAAGTACACCTTAATGTCCACCTTCAACCATCCTTTATTTTCTACAGAGACAAACAAGATGCGTTGATCGTTACAGGCAGTCCTTGACTCACGACCACAGCTGAGCCCAAAATTTCTGATGATAAGCGAGACAGTTGTTAAGTGAGTTTTGCCCCATTTTCTTGCCCTGGTCACTAAGTGAATCACTGCGGTCATTAAGTGAGTCATGTGGTCGCTATGCGAATCTGGTTTCCCCATTGACTTTGCTTGTCAGAAGGTTGCAAAAGGGGATCACATGACCCCGGGACTCTGCGACCGTCATAAATAGGAGTCAGTTGCCAAGCGTCTGAATTTTGATCATATGACCACCAGGATGCTGCAATGGTTGTAAGTGTGAAAAATGGTCATAAGTCACATTTTTCAGTGATGTTGTAACTTTGAACGGTCACTAAACAAAGTTGTAAGTCAAGGACTAGCTATACTGGAAAGATACACTCATCTTTCCTGGTATTTTTCTGCTTAAGATATGATTCCCTCCAGATTTTAAGACAGGGGTCTTCAAACTTGGCCCTTTTATGACTTGCGGACTTCAACTCCCAGAATTCCTCAGCCAGCGTGCCTGGCTGAGGAATTCTGGGAGTTGAAGTCCGCAAGTCATAAAAGGGCCAAGTTTGAAGACCCCTGTTTTAAAACAATCCTTGTTGGAGAGAAACCGGCCGAGCCAGAGGGAAAAATGAAATAGGGAATTAGTATAGAATCCCTATGTGGACATAAGAGAGCAAAGTCAGACCTCCTCTGAATGCCGTTGAACCTTAACTAGTTTGACTCATGCAAACCACTGAGAAGATTCCTGTGCTACAGGCTTGAGCAATAAAATGGCTCATGTGTGGAACTCTTCCCATGATTGTTCACAGCTAATATTTACGATCTCATTACAGTCACAAAACAATGACATCTTGGTTCCTCCAAATTATTAATTCTGTGGAGTCCTTGGTGCTCTCTGAGCTTGGTGGTTTTCTTCATGATGTTTCATTACCCAACTAGACTGCATCATCCATGCTAATCATTAGCACCGATGATGTTACCTGCTTGGGTAATGAAATGAAATGAAATGATCAAAGGCCTGGAGACTAAAACATACGAAGAACGGTTGCGGGACTTGGGTTTGGCTAGTCTAAAGAAAAGAAGAAATAGGAGAGACATGATAGCAGTGTTCCAGTATCTGAGGGGCTGCCACAAGGCAGAGGGGGACAGGTTGTTCTCCAAGGCACCAGAGGGAAGGACAAGAAACAATGGTTGAAAACTGATCAAAGAGAGAAGCAACCTGGAATTAAAGAGAAACTTCCTGACAGTGAGGACAATCAACCAGTGGAACAGCTTGCCTCCAGAATTCCTGGGCGCTCCATCGCTGGATATTTTTAAGAGGAGACTGGACATTCACCTGTCTGAGACAGTGTAGGTTCTCCTGCTTGAGCAGGGGGCTGGACTAGAAGACCTCCAAGGTCCCTTCCAGCTCTATTCTATTCTATTCTATTCTATTCTATTCTATTCTATATTCTATTCTATTCTATTCTATTCTGTCTGCAAGAAAACCACCAAGCTCAGAGAGCAACAAGGATTCCCCAGTTCAACCCTGACCTACAAATTATCTCTTTGATTGGTGTTATTTCTATATTTCTCTCTTTGTTAGTTTTAATGTTTACGATCAGGCTGACATAAAATGGGCATTCTTCAAAACACATACCTTTCTGGTATTCTATGAACTTAGGAAAGCTCACAATCTGAGCAGTGATGCTGCCCAGTTTTACAAAGAAATCTGTTAGCATGATAACGCCTCCCCTTATGGTTCTGGGTGCGATCTCACAGAGGTATAGGTACAGAAGGCAGAAGTTTACACCTGGTTGGAATATAAATTAAAAGGTAATTCAAATGTACATGGGACACAACAGACAGAAGTAAAATTAAGACGGCATTAGAAAGCCTGCAAATATGATAATGGCTCTTCGCCACATTCTTCGCCTCCATTCTGCATGGAGTTTCCCCAAATGTCATTCTGCCCTATATAATGTTTTTAAGAAGAGGCTAGACAGTCACTTGTCTGAAATGGTACAGGCTCTCCTACTCAAGCAGGGGCTGGACTAGAAGACCTCCAAGGTCCCTTCCATCTCTATTCTATTCATTATCTGAGTTTACAGTATATAGAGACATGGCGTGCAGTGCAGTCTGGGAAATGTACAGATAGTCCTTGATTTTAGACTGCAATGGAGCCTTCCCATCATGTTCATAAGTTGTGACAGTTGTACAGGTAGTCCTCAAGTTATGACCACAATTGAGCCCCAAATTTCTGTTCTTAAGTGAGACATTTGTTAAGTGAGTTTTTCCCCATTTTATGACCTTTCTTGCCACAGTTGTTAAGTGAATCACTGCAGTTGTTAAGTCAGTAACTTGGTTGTTAAGTGAAACTGGCTTCCCCATTGAGTTTGCTTCCCAGAAGGTCACAAAAAGGGATCACATGACTTTGGGCCATAGCAACGGTGTGAGTCAGTTGCCAAGCATCCGAATTTGGATCACATGGTCATGGGGACGCTGCAAAGGTCATCACTGTGAAAAACGGTCCTAAGTCACATTTTTCAATGCCGTTGTAACTTTGAACGGTCACTAAACGAACTGTTGCAAGTCAAGGACTTACCTGTAAATTGGTGCATCCATCTGGCCAACTTGATTTAACAGCCTTGTTTGAAGTGGTTATTATTAAGCAACCACTTCAGTTGTTAAGTTTGCTACGGGCTGTTTTTTTTCTGAAAACCGGAAGTTGACGCCGGTTTTCAGCAAAACTGTAGTAAGAAATGGTCACGTGACTGTGGGATGCTGCAGGTAAAGGTAAAGCTTTCCCTGTCGTTTAGTGAAGGTTATAACAGCACTGAAAAAAAGTGACTCAAGGTCTTGGACTTAGGACCGTCACAGCATTTCCATAGTCATGTGATCAACATTTGGGTTCTTGGCAACCCATGTCTATTTACAATTGTTGAAGTGTCCTTTGAAACCTTCCAAAATGGCTTCTGGCTTCTGACAAGCAAAGTCAATGAGGGAAGCTGGACTTGCTTAATGACTTCATAGTTCACTTAACAGTGATCCACTTAACAACCATGGACAAAAGGTGGTAAAATCAGATGGGGCTCGCTTAACATCCGCTTTGCTTAGCAACAGAAATTCCGATTCCCAATTACGGCCGTACATCGAGGACTACCTGGTAGTAAGATGGGTTGGAAGGATACTGGAATAGACCTTCCAGATTCTGCCACCTACCCAACAAAGAAAATCCTGCAATTCTTGTCACGCTTGTTTCTTGGCTTGGCCAACTTTGAAAGTCTATTCCCATGACCTGTGTTGATTTCAGATAAAGAGCAGATACAGAGATTGGCATCTGGCAGACAGATTGAATCAGGAACCTCCTCTTAAGCAAATAGCAATAGCACGTAGATTGATAGTATATGCCGCTTGACAGTGCTTTACAGCACTTGCAATAGTGGCCAATATCTGTAGCTCAGGTGTAGGATGAGGATGAAGGTTCATTCTTCAAGCTGGTCGGTTGGTTTCTAAACATTTTGGTAACAGGCTAGGTAACATCTTCAGCAGAGTTTAGGGCAGAGGTCCCCAACCTTTTGGGTACCAGGGACCAGTTCCGTGGAGAGAGGTTTTTCTGCAGACCGGAGGATGCGTTGTTTTGTGTGCTGCCTGCATCCCGCAGATGGGGCTTTGCTTATTTGTGTGGACCAGTTGCTGGCATGCCATGGACCGGTACTAGTCCACAGATTGGGGGTTGGGGACCCCTGGTTTAGGGGATGTCTGTGTCAGTGTTTATAAGGGCTTCAGGTGTGGGTGTGTTGAGTGAGGGTCTTGTGATGGGTCAGGCGTGAGTCATCAGTGAGAGGCTTGTGATGAGTCTTGGGGTGGGGAGGTTACATCAGGTCAGGGCCATTGGGGGATAAACTGCTGGTGGGAGGGGGGCTTGCACGGGATGGTTGAGGGTCAGTGCTGTCTCTGGTTGGCTGTGCGGTTGATTTGGATTCTGAGGGGTTCGTAAGCTAGTTGTAGGTCAATGTGTTTGTTGAGGGAAAGGAGTGCCAGGCTTTGATGAACTCACAAGTGTGGTGAGTGGTAGCATGGCTGATAATAATTGTTGCTCCAATCGAACTAGTGCTGTTTGGTGTCGATGTGGGTAGAGATTAAGGATTTGGTTTTACAGCACTTTACAGCACTCTCTAGGACAGACATGTCAAACTCGCGATGTCACGTGATGTCGCGCAACGTATCGGGACGGTTTTGCCATTGCCGGCAATGGGGTGGGCGCGGCTTCTGGATGACGCATCTGGCCCGCAGGCCGGCAGTTTGACACCCCTGCTCTAGGAGGTTTACAGAGTCAGCGTGTGGCCCCCAACAATCTGGGTCCTCAGTCGTTCTTCATGTGTTTTAGTCTCCAAGCTTTTAATCATCTTAGTTTCTCTCTACCATATGTACGCATATGTCTGCCTTGGACTGTTACTCATCCATTCTCAGAGTCTCTGATCCAATTACCTGAATGGCATCCATTCCTAAAGCATTTCAGGCCTGACTACTTTTCTTTAAAGAATATACAAAGCCAAAACAATCACCATTCTACTCACCTGCACATATTCCAGTAAGCAAATGTGCACAAATGGTGACTTCATAGACATATATTATTGTGTCACAAGCCAAAAGGATGACAGAGATGATGGACAAAAAATTAATTACCACCATAGACCCTTTCCTAAAAAATAATAACAATAATAATAAATGAAAAAAAAAATGAAAGTGGGTAACAAGATGACATAAAATGAATATAAATCAAGAAAAATATAGTGAGCTTACTGGGAATCTGCATGTTTTGAAAATGATTAGAACTAAGCATTGCACGAGACATAGAGGACATCCCTCCAGGGTAGAGCCACTGTTTGAAGGAGCCATGTCTGTTTTTCACCTTCTTCATGAGCTTGAAAACATATCGGTCTGCTTTAATCAGCAGATTCCTAACCCTAATCTTTAGGAAGCATTTGTTCTGGATGTACTAGTTATGAGACAGACAGACCACTGCTCAAGTTGTTACAGTTACAGTTTCCAAGTTTTGTAAATTTTATTCAGATACCTTTAACTTCTCAGATCCTGACAAACTCTGCTCAGACACTTTCATAGCAATTAGAAACATCTCTCTCTCTCTCTCTCTCTCTCTCTCTCTCTCTCTCTATCTATCTATCTATCTATCTATCTATCTATCTATCTATCTATCTCTGTCTCTGTGTATCTCTGTCTCTGTCTGTCTCTATCTCTATCTCTGTGTCTGTGTATCTCTGTCTCTGTCTGTCTCTATCTCTATCTCTGTGTCTGTGTATCTCTGTCTCTGTGTATCTCTGTGTCTGTGTCTGTGTATCTCTGTGTCTGTGTCTGTGTATCTCTGTGTCTGTGTCTGTGTATCTCTGTGTCTGTGTCTGTGTATCTCTGTCTCTGTGTATCTCTGTGTCTGTGTCTGTGTATCTTTGTGTCTGTGTCTGTGTATCTCTGTGTCTGTGTCTGTGTATCTCTGTCTCTGTCTGTGTCTGTGTCTCTGTATCTCTATCTCTGTGTCTGTATCTGTGTATCTCTGTCTGTGTTTGTGTCTGTGTCTATGTCTGTCTCTGTCTCTGTGTATCTCTGTCTCTATCTCTATCATCTCTATCTCTGTCTATGTCTATGTGTAGTTCTATCTTTGTGTCTGGGTATCTCTGTCTCTATCTCTGTCTCTGTATATTTCTATCTCTGTCTCTGTATATTTCTATCTCTGTGTCTGTGTATATCTGTCTCTGTCTCTGTCTCTGTCTCTCCCTCTTTCTTTCCATTCTCCCTGCCCACACTTTTGTTTGTTAACAATCAACTCTTCTGCAATTCTCTTATGGGCATTATTCCTAAAGAACAGATCAGCAATAGTGGATTTCTTTTATCCGAGCGACTACTATTCCTAGATTGAACAAAAGATGTATTTCTACCACCTTTGTGTTACCTAAAAGAAGATCACCATTTCTCTAATGTAAGATTGTTAGCTCTAACCAGTTCTCACAAGGGATAATATGGTTTATTTATTTATTTATTTAGAAAATGTATATGGCCGCCTACTCGTTCACAATGACTCTAGGGCAGCTTACCAGCTATAAAAACACAGTATAGAAAAGAAAACACAATTAAACCTCCCCCCTCCCCCTGGCAGTAACACACAGTCAAATGAGCCATTTGATGGGCTACGTCCCACTCTGGGACCCGTTGGCAAAAGTTCATGGCCTTACAAAAGAGTGTCAACGTGGGGGGATGATATTCGAATGGGAGGGAGCCACCATGGAGAAGACCCTTCTTCTGGGTCCTGCCAGATGTATCTCCTTGGGGGAAGGAACCTGCAACATTCCTTGCCTTCCTGCTCTACTGGGTAGGACAGATATGACCGGCAAGAGAAGTTCCCTCAGATAACCCAATCCCAAGCCATGAAGGACTTTAAAGAGGACACCTTGAATTGCACCCAGAAACAAAATGGCAACCAATGTAGCCCCCACAGGACAGGTGACACATGCGCACACTCAGGTCTGCACAAAACCATGCGGGCAGCTGCATTTTGAAGCAACTAGAGCTTCTGGATACTTTTTAAGGGCAGCCTCATGTACAGTGCATCACAATAGTCAGGGTTACTGGTTCTTTCTAATAGATCTTCTTCCCCATAATGATATGTTTCTTTGTTCCTGCATATATATTTTTTTTCAAATTATGAATTGCTGGTCGCAAAGAAGAGAAAAGGTTGAAAGCAAGGACATTGTGACTCCTAATGGATCATACCACAAATTCTAGCATGGGTATCCCAGGACTGAGAGCAATGTCAACTTACCTGCCAAATCTATCTCCCATATAGCCAGACAAAAGTGATCCTATTAGGCCTCCAAGTGGGAATAAGTCAATGGCAAGATCCAAGAAGAACATCTGAGTAGATGGGTCAGGAAGCTGCTCTGGTTCCGACACATTGTAAAAGAAATAAATGAGCTAAGGAAAGAAGGACAGAGATTGGTTCTTAGAATTTTTTCCTAACATTACTTGTCTCAATAAGGTTAATATTGAGTCAGAATCTTCCTGGACAAACTAGGACTGTAAGCTAGATTAGAAAGTTGAAAAATGTCCCAGAAGAACGCAAAGGCAAAATGTTTAGTACAGTTCTTAACCCTACATGGGAAGCATCAATGAAGTCACCAGACCTTCATATAAAGGAATAGAATAGAATAGAATAGAATAGAATAGAATAGAATAGAATAGAATAGAATAGAATAGAATAGAATAGAATAGAATAGAATAGAATAGAGTAGAGTAGAGTAGAGTAGAGTAGAGTAGAGTAGAGTAGAGTAGAGTAGAGTAGAGTAGAGTAGAGTAGAGTAGAACAGAACAGAACAGAACAGAACAGAATAGAATATGGAGCTGGAAGGGACCTTGGAGGTCTTCTAGTCCAGCCCCTTGCTCAAGCAGGAGAACCTATACCATCTCAGACAGGTGATTGTCCAGTCTCTTCTTAAAAATTTCCAGTGATGGAGCGCCCACGATTTCTGGGGGTAAGGAGAAACTCCTCAAGTGAAGTCTTGAGGGCAATGAAACATCTGGATAAATGTAGACCCTAGAGGAGATGTATGCATCCATATGATTAAATGATTGGCAAAACTAAATCAAATTATGGGGTCCTTGATGCTCTCTGAGTTTGGTTGTTTTCTTGCAGATGTTTCCTTAACAAATTAGGTGATTTGTAATTCCTTGATTGGGCTGTTGTTAGCTGTACTTTTCGAATAGATGAGGCACACAACATGCCCTGCCTTCCTGTTTGGGTGGGCTGGGTAGATGTAACTGGGGAGAGGCAATTCTTCAAATAACCTGTCCCCAATTCATGTAGGGATTTAAAGGTGATAGCCAGCAGCAAATTGGCAGCCGGTCCAGCTCTCACAAAAGATGTGACAGATATATAAATTTAGGCTTACACAGAACTGTGCAGGTTGCTGCATTTTGAGCCATCTGGATCTTCTGGATACTCTTCAAGGGCAGCCCCGTGGTGGTGGACGTCATTGCAATAGCCAAAATAGGAGATGACCAGGACATGAGTGACTGTGAGAAGGACATCTCTGGTCCAGGAATGGATGTAATGGGTGCACAACTCACAAATGTGCAAAGGCCCTTCTAGCGACAACTGCCACTTCCTGCTGCACAAGCAGGAGTCACAAGTTCAGGAGAACCACCAGATTGTGCATCAGCTCTGTCTAGGGCAGTGCAGCCAATCCATGACCATTCTCCAAGAACCAAGGAGCTTTGAACCCAAAGCCATGCCATCTTGCCAGAGTTTAGTGTTAATCTGTTGCTCTCCATCCATGTCCCAACAGCTTCCAGTCTTCAAGAAAGGTCAGTCACGGCATTGCTTAATTCATCAAGGGCAGAGATGTACCACTGAGTATCATCAGAATATCATGATACCTTCGCCCCATGGTGAAGGACGACCACCTGCAGCAGTTTCACGTGGATGTTAAATAGAAGCAGAGTGACACCGGCATCTATGAGAAAGAAATTTCTTGGAAAAGCAGAGTAAGGGGCTAATTTAAGAGAAGAGTAAAGCTCTAGTCAAGGGAGAGACATGTTGCTTAAGCAACAACTCCTTGTTTAAGACAGTATCTGCTTTTCACGACACTCTTACCACGTCAGGAGAGTAAAGAATCCAGCCGTGGAACCCAAAGTGGGTACAGATTGCATAGCAGGTCAGCACACTGCAAACAAAGTACTTTGATACGCCCTAAAGGGAGAAAAAAAAACAGCAGCTCCCATGATATGAATTAATGTAGTCACAAGTGTTATAAAAGTGAAATACGTAAGCAGACAGACGGACAGACAGAGGAATGGGCTATTGATTAGTTTTTAAGACTAATTTTGTTTTTGCTTTTTTTTAATGTAAGATGTATTTTAAATTAACTAAATCTTTCTTCCTTCTTCTTCCCTCCCTCCCTTCCTTCCTCTTCCCTCTCTCTCTCTCCCTCCCTCCCTTCCTTCCTCTTCCTTCCTTCCTTCCTTCCTTCCTTCCTTCCTTCCTTCCTTCCTTCCTTTCCTGTTCTTCAGATTGTGCTTCATTCCAGAGAAATCAAATATTCCGTCTTCCCCAACATTTTAAAATCCTACACTTTTGCCACATGGTGTTTTAGAGATGCTAAAGGTAGCCACCTTCAGGGATCACTCATGGGCAGTTGGGCCTTGCATTTCAAAGGGGAAGGGGTGGTCATGTCATGCTGCCATCCCAGGAATTGCATATTTCAGGTTATATGGAATGCTATGCATCTATTCACGTTAGTATCTCATGTTATGTAACCTTGACATACACCAACTCTATTCTAAGTCTCGGATATAAGTAAACATCACGCTAGATGATTAATAATCGTAAACCAGCAGATTAGTCAAACCACCTTCCAAGCAGTCTTGAGTTCACCCATGTCTTTTGTAGGGAGCTACAAGAAATCTGGATCACCTGTTGAGAAATGAGAGGGTCCTTGAGAGACATTAAAACTATCCTTATGGGATTAACCAGAAATAATCACTGCTCTTTGCTCTCTGCAATGCTGACTTGCAAATTCTCCAATCTGGATGGTCTTGTCAATTGCAGTTGATGCGTTTACATTTTATATTTATTTAGGGTGTCTTTGAGTCAGTTTTTGACTCCTGGTCACTACCTTGCAGGTCCTTGCAGTTTTCCTGGCAAGGTTTTTCAAAAGCGGTTTGCAATTGCCTAGTTCCTAAGGTTGAGAGAGAAGGAGTGGCCTAGAGATCCTGGCCTAAAAACCAGGAGACTGTGAGTTCTAGTCCCATCTTCTCCATGAATGCCAGCTGGGTAACTTTGGGCCAGTCACTCTCTCTCTCAGCCCAACTCACCTCATAGGGTTGTTATTGTGGGGAAAAAAGGAGGAGAAATGAGTATTATATATGTTCGCTGCCTTGAGTTACCTATAAAGTAATAAAAGTGGAATAAAAATCAAATCGAATAAATAAATTTGCCCAGCTGGCTTTGTGCCACACTATAACTTACAGTCTCCCAGTTTCTAGCTTGTTGCTTTCACCACTACACCAATCTGGCCCTCCAGCATGCATTTCAAATATTTTAAAAGCTACACACTGCATCTTTTGCCACTGCAAAGATTGTTGGAGGGTTTAATCATCCCTGCCGTTTTAAGGGACTTGATCATTAACTCCCTTTCTTATGTCCCTATAATCCCTTAATTCAGGGTAGAGTTGGATTGTCCCATGCCAATATTTTATTGAAGACAGAAGCTGAGAAGAGTTCAAAAGCTGTTGCTTCTGAAGTAATTCCTCCTCAAAGGTACCAAGCAGTTAAGAGTCCCCTGTCTTTTTGGCCATACCTGAATGGTTGTGAGCTTTCAATCAATCAGAATAGAGCTGGAAGGGACCTTGGAGGTCTTCTAGTCCAACCCACTGCTCAAGCTGGAGACCCTGGCCTATACCATTTCAGAGAAGTGGCTGTCCAGTCACTTCTTAAAGGCCTCCAGTGATGGAGCACCCACAACATCTGAAGGCAACTTCTGTTCCACTGGCTAATTGTCCTCACTGTTAGGAATTAGAATTAGGATTAGTTTCCATCCATGGTTTCCACTGGTTAATTCTTCTCTCTATTAAGAAATTTCTCCTTAGTTCTAGACTGCATCTCTCTCCTTGATTAGTTTCCGTCCATTACTTCTTGTCTTGCATTCTGGTGCTTTGGGAAATAGGTTGACCCCTTCTTTTTGTGGCAGCCCCTCAAATACTGGAACACAGCTATCATGTCACCCTTGGTCCTTTTTTTCTCTAGACTGGCCATACCCAATTCCTGCAACCATTCTTCGTATGTTTTAGTCTCCAGCCCTTCAGCTTTCCATGTTGGCTCCTATGCTCTGCTCTGTTATTTTTATTTTATTGTTAATTAATTAATTAATTTAATCCATTCATTATAGCCTAAGCAGAATTTTGTGGTTTTATAAACATTGTAAATAAATAAAACACATAATGTTCTAAAGCCATGGAATTAATCTTAAGACAGCCCTCTAAATTGTTTTAAGCTTCCAGAGAAGCCCATGGAGATGAATAGACAAAAATACATAGAATTACCTTCCCTTCCTTGTGCTGTTGAGAAGGGGACACGTTCAGCTAAGCCCTAGGAGTTTCCTTTCAAACAAAAGGCCAGAAATTCTAATATCTGCTCAGGGAGCCAATCAGGCAAAGCCTGTGACAAAATTCCAGGAAGAGCTGTTGACAGTTGGAAGCAGAAAGAAGCCTTATATGGCTTTGCCTAGGAAAGAGATCACTACCGCTGGATCTTCTTGAAATCATTTAGATGAGTTGCCAAAGATAATTTAATTGCCAATAGGGGAATTTGGAATATAATCACAATCTGTTGTAAAGGAACAGAGTCCGTGTTTAGCAGGCCCTTTCCTTATCAAGCCTTAAGCCCATCATTTGCAATAGAATTTGTAAGTCGCCCAAAGTTACCTTGTAGGGGAAATGGATAGCATTGAACTTTAATAAATCATAATATGGGGGTGTTAGATGGAATCTTAGGCTTCATTATCAGCCTTTTAATAAAGGTGACATTAGCATTTGTTTTGGCGTCCATGCATATCTTCTGAAGTTTAGGAAACCATGTTTTTCTTTCTTTTTAGCCAAAGCAATTTCCTTTGCTGTTCAAAAATCTAATCTATTAACAGTTGGAAGTTGGAAGGGACAGTGGAGGTTTTCTACTCCAACCCTTTGCTGAAGCAGGAGATACTATACCATTTCAGACAAATGTGTTGTTTAATCTCTTCTTAAAAACCTCTGGTGTTGGAGGATCCACAATTTCTGGAAGCAAGTCGTTCCACTGATTAATTGTTCTCACTGTCAGGAAATTTCTTCTTAATTTCAGGTTGGTTCTCTCCATGATTAGTTTCCATCCATTGTTTCTTGTTCTGCCTTCAGGTCCTTTGGAGAATAGGTTGACCCCATCTTCTTTCTGGCATCCCCTTGGATAGTGGAACACTGCTTTCATATCACCCCAAGTCCTTCTTTTCATTAAACTAGACATACCCAATTGCTGCAATCATTCTTCATATTCAGAAATTAAACATTAGGGCTGTATTCTGACATCCCTGAATATAGTACAAGTGTTACAAGACCAGGTGGGAAAGAAGGAGATGCAACATATTTTAAGCATGTCTGACTTTTCTTATATCTAACTGATGTCTTTCTTTGTCTGATATGTTGCTTTTTTTAATGTATCACATATATTGAATGTTGGTATCCTCTGTTTATGTACTCTATATAAAGACCTGACACTCTTATTACAATGCTTTTTGCTTTGCCTGACATATTTGTGGTTGATATTATTGGGTGAGGATGCAAAAAATCTTGCAAAGGTTGAGATACACTCTACTAGATACATACAGCATCCAAGAAGGCTGACCACAGAATCAAAGGGTTAGTCTAAGTGGGTTTAGTTTTTAATGTGAAAAAAGGACTGTTCCTCTTGACCATTCAATATTTGGCTGGCCAGCCAGAGGGATTGTCTGTAAGCATCATTCGGAAAAGTCTTCAAAGGGTATTTTGTGAGACAACGCTTTTGCAATGGAGAAGGCAATTGTTTCTGGCCTGAACAGCAGCAGGGTGATGAGAATAATAATAATAATAATAATAATAATAATAATAATAATAATAATAATAATAATAATAATAATAATAATAATAATAATAATAATAATAATAATAATAATAATAATAATAATAATAATAATAATAATGTTGGAAGGGACCTTGGAGGTCATCTAGTCCAACCCCCTGCTCAGGCAAGAAATCCTATACCATTTCAGACAAATGGCTGTCCAGTCTCTTCTTCAAAACTTCCAGTGTTGGAGCATTCACAGCTTCTGGAGGCAGGTTGTTCCACTGATTAATTGTTCTAACTGCCAGGAAATTTCTTCTTAATTCTAGGTTGCTTCTCTCTTTGGTTAGTTTCCATCCGTTGCTTCTTGTCCTGCCTTCAGGCGCTTTGGAGAATAGCTTGACTCCCTCTTTGTGGCATAATAGTAGTAGTAGTAGTAGTAGTGGTGGTGGTGGTGGTGGTGGTGGTGGAAGCGACCTTGGAGGTCATCTAGTCTACCCCCCTGCTCAGACAGGAAACCCTACCATATCAGACGAATGTCCACAACACACCCACAAATATCCATGAAGAGAAACTTTCTGTTTTAAGTATTGTGAATTAGAACAGATCTTTCTTCAAAAAAAAATTACGTAAAAACTATATCAATATTATCCTGACTTCCCTTCCTAAAATACCCACGATCCTTCATATTCCTTGCAAAAAATTATGTTTGGTAAACCGCCCAGACTCACTTAAGTAACTCTGGTGTAGAAAGAAAGAAAGAAAGAAAGAAAGAAAGAAAGAAAGAAAGAAAGAAAGAAAGAAAGAAAGAAAGAAAGAAAGAAAGAAAGAAAGAAAGAAAGAAAGAAAGAAAGAAAGAAAGAAAGAAAGAAAGAAAGAAAGAAAGAAAGAAAGAAAGAAAGAAAGAAAGAAATGAATATATCTCTATTTCTATTTCTTCCCACATACATGCTCTAACACACCCATTTTCTTAAGCAATTTATAGTAAGGCCATTGGGATCATTGCAAATAGTTCACTACATCTGTAGAAAGTTACAATAATTCATTCATTTATTAAATTTATATACTGCCCATGTCTCTTCTTAAAAACTTCCAGTGCTGGAGCATTCACCGCTTCTGGAGGCAGGTTGTTCCACTGATTAATTGTTCTAACTGTCAGGAAGTTTCTCCTCAGTTCCAGGTTGCTTCTCTCTTCTTCTTCCCTTCCAACTTTATTATATTATTATTATTATTATTATTATTATTATTATTATTATTATTATTATTATTATTATTATTATTATTATTATTATTATTATTATTATTATTATTATTATTATTATTATCATCATCATCATCATCATCATCATCATCATCATCATCATCATCATCATCATCATCATCATCATCATCATCATCATAGTTGAATCTGCCCATCTGCCCTGAATGCCCCAATCCCAGCAGTTTTCTTGGCAAGATTTTGCCATTGTTTCCTTCCAAGGACTGAGAAAGCATGACTGGCTCAAGTTCACCCAGCTAGCTTTCATGCATAAGGCGGAACTAGAACTCATGGTCTCCAGGTGATTGGGCCAAAATCACCCAGTCAGCTTTCATGCCTAAAGTGGGACTAGAACTCATGGTCTCCCAGTTTCTAGCCTGATTCTAGCCTGGTTCTAGCCCAGTGTATAGACCACTATAAGCCACCTAGAGTTGCTGAAAACAGCAACATGGGCAGTATATAAATTTAATAAATGAATGAATTATAGTAACTTTCTACAGATGTAGTGAACTATTTGCAATGATCCCAATGGCCTTACTATAAATTGCTTAAGAAAATGGGTGTGTTAGAGCATGTATGTGGGAAGAAATAGAAATAGAGATATATTCATTTCTTTCTTTCTTTCTTTCTTTCTTTCTTTCTTTCTTTCTTTCTTTCTTTCTTTCTTTCTTTCTTTCTTTCTTTCTTTCTTTCTTTCTTTCTTTCCTTCCTTCCTTCCTTCCTTCCTTCCTTCCTTCCTTCATTCATTCATTTATTTATTTATTTCTACACCAGAGTTACTTAAGTGAGTCTGGGCGGTTTCCAAACATACATTTTTGCAAGGAATATGAAGGGTCGTGGGTATTTTAGGAAGGGAAGTCAGGATAATATTGATATAGTTTTTATGTATTTTTTTTTTTAAAAGAAAGATCTGTTCTAATTCACAATACTAAAAACAGAAAGTTTCTCTTCATGGATATTTGTGGGTGTGTTGCTCAGGACCAGACTGGAAAATACTTTCAACCTTTATGATTAACCTAATTAGGAAGTGTGAAAATAAGCTACTTTAGGAACTGTGCCAGTCTTTCCCTGCCAGCTGGGTGACCGGGACTAACTCTGCCAGCCTCAGAACATAAAAAAATCTCCAATCAAGCTTTCCTTGAAAACCATAAGATATAACTGTTTTTCCATTTATTTGCCTCCCATTTTTTGAAAAAATTACAAAGTATATGGGGAAGAAAGGAAGGAACGAAGGAACAAAGGAAGGAAGGAAGGAGGGAAGGAGGAGAAGGGAAGGAGGGAGGGAGGGTAGGAGGGAGGAGAAGGGAAGGAAGGAGGGAGGAGAAGGGAAGGAAGGAGGGAGGAAGAAAAAGGGAAGGAAGGAAGGAGAGAAGGAGGGAGGGAGGGAAGGAAGGAAGGAAGGAGGGAAGGAGGGAGGAGAAGGGAAGGAGGGAGGGAGGGTAGGAGGGAGGAGAAGGGAAGGAGGGAGGGAGGAGAAAGGGAAGGGAAGGAAGGGAGAGAGGGAGGGAGGGAGGCAGGGAGGCAGGGAGAGAGGAAGGAAGGAAAGGAAGGAAGGAAGGAAGGGAAGGAAGGAAGGAAGGAAGGAAGGAAGAAGGAAGGAAGGAAGGAAGGAAGGAAGGGGCAGAGGGGAGAAGGACAAAGGGAGGCAGGGAGGGAGAAAGCAAAAAGAGGAAAGGAAAGGAGAGGAGGAGAGGAGGGGAGAGAGGAGGGGGAAGGCAAGGGGAGGCAAAGAAGGGAGGGGGAGAGGAGAGGGGAGGGGAGAGGAGAGGAGAGGGGAGGGGAGGGGAGGGGCAAGGGAAGGGATGAGGAAAGGAAAGAGGAGAGGAGGGGAGAGAGGAGGGGAGGGAAGGGAAGGCGAGGGCAAGGGAAGGGAGGGGGAGAGGAGAGGAGAGGGGATGGGGAGGGGAGGGGAAGTGGGGCAAGGGAAGGGATGAGGAGAGGAGAGGAGAGGAGAGGAGAGGAGAAGAGAGGAAAGGAAAGGAAAGGAAAGGAAAGGAAAGGAAAGGAAAGGAAAGGAAAGGAAAGGAAAGGAAAGGAAAGGAAAGGAAAGGAAAGGAAAGGAAAGGAAAGGAAAGGAAAGGAAAGGAAAGGAAAGGACTTTTACACAGAGAAATTAGAATAAATCATCAATTCACTTTCTCAGCTCACAAATTAGGTCAAAGCCCTTAAAAAACCGTTCATGCCCAGATCTTTTCTTTGAGAATTGAATTGGACACCGCTGAGAAATGACCTCAACCTTTCATCCGTGTACCAAATTGACCAAGCCTGAATGCTTTAATGGTTTCTTCATGTCCTTCTCATCCTTCCATTTTTATCAGAGCCTTTTTTTCTCCCTTTGACACTGGTTATTAGGATATCATCCGAGAAGCATGTCTAACCTTTGCAGAGGCTTAACCAGCTTTACAGAGAAGATACCAACAGGAATTCACTTCTATTTGTCAGGCAGATGTCAGTTTATGCCAACTCATACGTATTGTCCTTAACTCCTACATAGGTTTCTTTAAAAAGGAGGGGGGGATCATGGTTTTATCCCTAGATTTCAGTGGCAGAGTGATGCAATTGTTTGCCAGGCTGGTCTTTCCCCCCCCCCAAATTAAAAATAATATATATATTTAAAAAAAGAAAGAAAGAAACAGCACTGGTTTCTTTGTTTTGTTTTTATTTGATTTATTTGATCTCAGTAATAAAGAAGTTCAAGGTGGTATGCCTGAAAGGTGCTTTTTCGCGAGGCAACTTGATTTCCTTGTTTTTCTTTGAAGACGTTTCGCTTCTCATCCAAGAAGCTTCTTCAGCTCTTCCGGAAGAACTAAGAAATCTCTCCTAAGTTCTAGATTGCGTCTCTCCTTGATTAGTTTCCATCTGTTGCCTCTTGTCCTGCCTTCAGGTGCTTTGGAAGAATAGGTTGAACACCCCCCCCCCTCTTTTTTGTGGCAACTGATTGAAGGTTTACTGAACATTATTGAAGGTATCTTGAAGGACTTTTTCTTGGCAAAGAGGACATTCCCTTGCTGAGATCAGTACTTCTAGCTGCTCACTCCATTGCACATGCTCCAACACCGGAAGCTTTTAAGAAGAGACTGGACAACCATTTGTCTGAGATGGTATATGTTCTCCTGTTCGAGCAGGGATTATCACATGATACATATGCAATTCACTTATTTATATTTATGCATTTGTGTGTTCAAATAGGTGACTGTGGCATTGCAGTCTAAGCCCCTCCACCTTCTCCCCTTCCTCCTCCTCCTCCCTTCCTCCTTCTCCTCCTCTCTATTCCCCTCCCCCTCCCCCTCCTCCTCTTCCTCCCCTCCACTTCCTCCTCCTCCTCCTCCTCCTCAATGACCCTCAACCAACCCATGCAAGCCTCCCCACCAGTTCACTCCCCAATGACCCTGACTGGATGTAAACTCCCCATCACAAGACCCATCACAGGCCTCTCACTGATGACTCACATCTGACTCACATCTGGACCATCACAAGACCCATCACAAGACCCATCACAAAACCCTCACTTGACACACCCACACCTGAAGCCCTCATAAACAGAAGAACACCGACAATGGCACCCCTTAAACTCCACTGAAGACGTTGCCTAGCCCGGCAATGAAACATTTGGAAACCAATTCACAAACTCGGAGAACGAATCCTCACCCTCAATTTCTCCTCAGTTCTAGATTGGTCCTCTCCTTGATGAGTTTCCATCCGTTGCTTCTTGTCCTGCCTTCAGGTGCTTTGGAGCAGGGGTGTCAAACTCGCAACGTCACGTGAAGTGTTCCGACGTATCGCGATTTTCTTTTGCCATTGCCGGCAATGAGGTGGGCGCAGTTTCGCTATGATGCATCTGGCAGTTTGACACCTCTGCTTTGGAGGATAGGTTGACCCCTTCTTCTTTGTGGCAGTTTATGAAGGTATCTTAAAGGACTTTTTCTTGGCAAAGATGACATTTGCTTGCCGAGATCAGTCCTTCTAACTGCTGGGATGAAGCATCTGTCTGAGGCCTTCTTTCTCCTGTTTTTGCTTATCTTTTCAGAGGCAATTAAGTTGGCAAGCCTCTTTCCTAAGCTGATGGTGGCGAACAGCTGAGCGTTTTGTTTGCAGCTTTTGAGGAAACAGCTGGCTGGCTGGGCCCTACCTTTCAGCATGCCAAAATTCTCTTTCTTTTGTTTTGGATAGAAGTCTTTTCCTTCCCCCTCAATTGCCAACATTCCTTCTTCTGTCACATTTGGCATGCCAAGACCCTCTGAATGGGGATTTAGGATAAGCAGAAGATCATAAAAGTATACAATCTCATTTGGAGAGCTACATCGTTTAAGAGCTTCCTGTAATAATAAAGCAACATGAGCTGAATTTGGCAGAAAGATCGGCTGCCATGTTTTAGCCAAAAGGAAGAGAATAATGGTGGCATAATCCAATTGGCTACATGCAATTCATCAATATAAAGAAGGGGAAAATGTAAGAACAATAAAACAGGGTCCGAAAATTACTTTGAAAGAGAAATAACCAAGTAGACAATAGGAAACCTGTGAGAACAGCACTTGGGAATTGGGGAAAGTAAAAGCAGATCCTTTCTCTGCCCCCCACCCTCATCCCTTTCCTCTGTTGCTGAAGTTTTAAGCCTATCAGTAATAATAATAATAATAATAATAATAATAATAATAATAATAATAATAATAATAATAATAATAATAATAATAATAATAATAATAATAATAATAATAATAATAATAATAATAATAATAATAATGGAAGGGACCTTGGAGGTCATCTAGTCCAACCCCCTGCTCAGGCAAGAAATCCTATACCATTTCAGACAAATGGCTGTCCAGTCTCTTCTTCAAAACTTCCAGTGTTGGAGCATTCACAGCTTCTGGAGGCAGGTTGTTCCACTGATTAATTGTTCTAACTGCCAGGAAATTTCTTCTTAATTCTAGGTTGCTTCTCTCTTTGGTTAGTTTCCATCCGTTGCTTCTTGTCCTGCCTTCAGGCGCTTTGGAGAATAGCTTGACTCCCTCTTTGTGGCAGCCCCTGAGATATTAGAACTCTGCTATCATGTCACACCTAGCCCTTTTCTTCATTAAACTAGACATACCCAATTCCAGCAACCGTTCATTATATGTTTTAGCCTCCAGTCCCCTAATCATTTTTGTTGCTCTTCTCTGTACTCTTTCTAAAGTCTCAACATCTTTTTTACATCGTGGTGACCAAAACTGGATGCAGTATTCCAAGTGTGGCCTTACCAAGGCATTGTAGAGTGGTATTAATACTTCGCGTGATCTTGATTCTATCCCTCTGTTAATGCAGCCTAGCACTGTGTTGGCTTTTTTGGCAGCTGCAGCACACTGCTGGCTCATATTTAAGTGATTGTCCACTAGGATTCCGAGATCCCTCTCACAGTTACTACTATTGAGCAAGGTACCCCCTATACTATAACTGTACATTTGGTTTTTCTTGCCTAAATGTAGAACCTTACATTTTTCACCATCGAATTTCATTTTGTTAGATAGCGCCCAATGTTCAAGTTTGTCAAGATCCTTCTGTATCTTAAGCCTATCTTCTGGAGTGTAAATATTATCAGGTCAAGGAAGGAAAAGAGAGAGGATTTTATCAGATAAGCAAATTTATAATAATGGGAAACTTATTTTTATTTAATATATTTAGCTAAACACTTGGTCACAAGTTCTAAACTGGTTTGAAATAAATCAGTTGATTCTCCTTTCACCAGATACTATCAGAGAAGATCATTAATGGTATTCAAAAAGTAAAAATAAATAAATAAAAGGGATTTCTATCTATCTATCTATCTATCTATCTATCTATCTATCTATCTATCTATCTATCTATCTATCTATCTATCTATCTATCTATCTATCTATCTATCTCCATCCATCCATCCATCCATCCAATCATCTATCTCTATGTCCGTCCATCCATCATCCATCCATCCATCCATCCATCCATCCATCCATCCATCATCTATCTATCTATCTATCTATCTATCTATCTATCTATCTATCTATCTATCTATCTATCTATCTATCTATCTATCTATCTATCTATCTATCTGTCTGTCTGTCTGTCTGTCTGTCTGTCTGTCTGTCTGTCTGTCTGTCTGTCTGTCTGTCTGTCTGTCTATCTATCTATCTACCTACCTACCTACCTACCTACCTACCTACCTATCTACTATATATCTATCTCTTATTGGAATTTATTAAATATGGAATATGATATCAGATGTAATGATGTAATTTAGTAGACTTTCCTATTAGTGTTATTATTAGCAACCTACAGGTAATTCTCAATTTACAACAGTTCATTTAGTGACTGTTCAAAGGTACAGCTACACTGAAAAAAGTGACACTTTTCACACTTACAACTGTTGCAGCATCCCCATGGTCATATGATCAAAATTCACACACTTGGCAACTGGTTCATGTTTATGACGATTGCAGTGTCCTGGGGTGTGATCCCCTTTTGTGACTTTCTGACAAGCAAGGTGACCAGGGAAGCCAGAGTCACTCAACAACCGTGTTACTAACTTAACAACTGCAGCGATTCACTTAACAACTGTGGCAAGAAAGGTCATAAAATGGCCCCACACTCTCTTAACAATTGTCTCACTTAGCAGCATAAACTTTGGGATCAATTGTGGTCATAAGTTGAGGACTACCTGTATGAGAACAGGTTAAAATTTAATGTGCTAGTTTGAAACTCTGCTATAAAATATCTTTCAAATCTCTTTTAGCACAAGTATCGGTCATAGTATTCCTTGTGTAGAATAGGAAGAGTATTGATAATTTTGAACTTTCTTCTTGGAGAAGACTTCTGGGACAAATTATGGACAAACCATTGTGGAGTAAATTATAGTTCTCAACTTACAACCATAAATTAAGCCCAGAATTTTAGTTGGAAGTCATTGAGATTGTAAGTCAAGTCATAATACGACTAGATTCAATTCCATGACCGTTTTTATTACTGTCATTAAGTGGGTCACGGTGGTCATTAAGGGTATCACATACTTGTAACTCTGAATCCTATTTCTCCAATGGGCACTTTTCCCCCCCAAAACAGTAAAAAAAAAAAAAAAGTTGCAAAACGCAATCACGGAATCACGGGACACTACAACCAGTTGTAAATGTGAGCCAGTGACCAAAAGCTGGTCAGAGGTTTTGTGAGAAATTGGAAGAAAAATACACAACGGTGTTTCATGCTATTGCGGCTTTATTCTGACACAAAAAATAATAATATTTATTGTGGTAAGCTATGTGTTTCAGTAGAGCAGAACACCAGAGGATTAAAATAAAGATTTCTTTGGATGACTGGCCTTTGAAAATGTGAGTGGCATGGTGGCCTAGTGGTGAAGACACTCACTTCCCACTCGGAAAATTAAGACTTCAATTCTAGGTAGCAGCAGATGTTTTTTTTTTCCCTAGGGCAGGGGTAGGCAACCTTGGCTCTTTTATGACTCATGGACTTCAACTCCCAGAATTCCTGAGCCAGTCGTGCTGGCTCAGGAATTCTGGGAGTTGAAGTCCACAAGTCACAAAAGAGCCAAGGTTGCCTATCCCTGTCCTAGGGCATAAAGAGAAAATATCTGCTGCAAACTGTGGATGCTCAGCTCCATCCAATTGGCCCAACTCTACTCCAAATTCAGGGATTCCGGGGTCATAAAAAGGGAGGTTTTTTTAACTGGCCTTTGAAAATGTAGAGAATGTTGACAGATGAACAGCAGAAAATCTCCAACAAACTTTTCATCAAGGATTTCAATCTTTATTTGCATCGAATCTGTTTCTGGCTTATGAATTAAGCAACTTCTTATTATGTGACACTCTCTAGGCAAATGTTACTTTGTGGTCCGTCACTTGATAGTTGCAAATGTGCATTTAGGGTTATGTAGACATTCCAGGAGACAAAGGTTCAAGACACGGTTAATTGAAGTGCCCACGAAACGTCTCAGCGAAAGAATGCTCTGCTGCTTCTAAACGACAGTGTGAAGCACATAAAAAAGAAGCAGTTGTGCATGTCACAAGTCACTGTCCTCAAAGCCAGGAAGCTGATCAAGGCAGATCGGTCCTTCCTCAAGGTTTTTAATTAAAGTGCCACCTCCATGATGTGACTTGTGAAGCAGAGAAACAAATCTCTGTGGTGCACAGCATTGCATCCAGCCAAATGTCCCTGCTTTACACCTTTCATTAAATCTCAGAGTTGGAAGGGCTTTTAGAATACAGGATTCAGAATAATAAAGTTGGAAGGGACCTTGGAGGTCTTCTAGTCCAACCCCCCTGATCAAGTAGGAGACCCTATATCATTTCAGACAAATGGTTATCCAATCTCGTCTTAAAAACCTCCAGTGATGGAGCACCCACAACTTCTGAAGGCAAGCCGTTCCACTGGTTAATTGTTCTCACTGTTAGGATGTTTATACAGGAGCCTCATAAGCAGTGGTGAGATTCAAATAATTTAACCACCGGTTCTGTTCATCGTCATCATTGATGCAACACACCTTGCATATTTGTCATCACTGCATTGTCATCATCACCGGTGTGACACATGTCGCATATTCAGCATCACCAGTGCAACACGCCTCATGGTGGCAGCAACATCACCAGTACAACACACCTCACAGATTTATGATAATCGGTTCACCGAACTCAAACAAAAAATTAGGTATTGGTTCTGCCGAACCTGTGTGAACCAGCTGAATCCCAGCACTGCTAGTAAGTGAATGGGTTGAGAAGGAGAAAACTTATGGAGCCAATGAGATTTTGGAGTGCTTTGACAAGTGGAAAGAACAAAAGACAATATATGAAGCAGTATGCTATGTGGATGTGGCAAAAGCAATTTATAAGAATAATTTGCAGGAATAAATCTCTGATAACAAAATAACAGAGTTGGAAAGTATGTTGGAAGTCTTCTAGTCCAACTCCCTGTTCAAGCAGGAGACTTTACCATTCTGGAAAAATTGCTGTCCAATCTCTTCTTAAAAACCTCCAGTGATGGAGCACCCACAACTTCTGGAGGCAAGTCGTTCCACTGGTTAATTGTTTTCGCTGTCAGGAAATTTGTCCTTAGTTCTAGGTTGGATCTCTCTTTGATATGCTTCCATTGGTTACTTCTTGTTCTGTTCTCAGGTTCTTTGGAGAATAGGTTGTCCCCATCTTCTTTATGATGGCACTCAAATATTGAAAGACTGACTTCTATCATGTCACTTCTAGTCCTTCTCTTCCTTAGACTTTATATACCTGGTTCCTGCAACCATTCATCATATGCTTTAGCCTCCAGTCCCCTAATCATCTTTGTTTCTCTTTGTTTCATTACCAAACACTCTTTCCTTCTCCTAGTTTCTGCATAACAACAATCCTGGGAGATAGGTTGGGCCAGTGGTGGGATTCAGATATGTGAACAACCAGTTCTCTGTGTGGACGCCACTTCCGGAAGTCCATTCTGGGCCTGGGCAACAAAAAATTAGCTACCAGTTCTGCTGAAATGGTGCGAACCGGCTGAATCCCACCACTGGGTTGGGCTAAGAAAGAGTGTTTGGCCCAAAGTCACCCAGCTGTCTTTCATGCCTAAGGCAGGACTAGAACTCCCAGTCTCCTGGTGATGGGCCCAGATTTATCCATCTGACCTTCATGCTGAAGGCAGGACTCAAATTCACAGTCTCCTGATTTCTAGCCTAGTGTCTTAACCACTAGACCAGGGGTAGGCAAACCTTGGCTCTTTTATGACTCATGGACTTCAACTCCCAGAATTCCTGAGCCAGCCTTGCTGAAGTCCACAAGTCATAAAAGAGCCAAGGTTGCCTACCCCTGCACTAGACCAAACTGGTTTTTAAATCTCAGTAATTATTTTCCTTATTCGTTTAAATATATTGTTAATTTCTCTTTGTTTCAACAAAAAACCCTCCATGCCTCCTTCCCAACAATTAAATCTGTAATTCCACTATTGAATTTACCTCAAGATCTTGACCCCAGCAGTACTGAGGCTACAAAAGGCACACTAACTGCATGGGCCAACCATCTACTTTAGAGCATAAATTGAATTTGAGTTTCTAAACCAGCATTCAAACCTGCATATCATTCAACATGGAGTGAAGTTCTCTCCCAGCAATTAAATTTAATCTGAAGACTTAAATAGCAAAGGAGCCTCTGGTTCTGTTGCCACGGTTGCATGGGAGACCGTCTACCTCATAAAATGCTTAATATCATTAGTGTTTCAATTAAATGGCCTATTGTTGCTCTCAAACACTCCGGCAAAAATGATTGTTCTTTTTTCTTCTTTATATTTGCTGCGTTACACGTCTTTGGGAGTGCCAACCATGGAGGTGAAGTTGAAATATATGTAAAATATCTCGAAAAGGCCTCTTTTCATCTCCTAATTTTAATCACTGCTCTGGGACTTGCTAGTCATGTTTGTTTAAAAAAAAAAGAGAAGTCCATGAAGATTTATAACTGCTCCGCTTTTGTGAAACTGGCTTCGGGGGCCAAACATTATTATGAATAATTCAGTTCCAGCCTGCAGGAGCTTTGGCCATTGAAGATGGGATCCTTTTTGGTGATCCACTAGAAATTGCCAAAAGGAAGTTGCTCGTAGCATCCCTGGATAGACATGACATGATTTTTTTCCCCAAAAAATTCCTGAAACAAAGTTTCCAGGAGTATATGGGTAATCCTCGACTTACAACCATAACAGAGTCTGCCCATAACAGTTGCAAGTTCTGATGGCCATGAATTGGTTCACTCAAATGACCAATCTGATTTTTTCAACTTCTTTGGGGCAGGCATTAAGTGAACTCTGTGGTAATTAAGTGAACCAATGATTCGTTATGGGCCAGTTTTGCCAAAAACTGGAAAGTAAATTCCAGTTTTCAGTAAACTATCATAAATATGGTCATGCGAATATAGGATGCTGCAAATAGCCATAAATGAGGGCAGGTGAGTGAATGCTTGATGTGTGTCACATGACTGCACAGGGGGAGATTGGAAGTTTGGAAATGGATCGTAAGTACTCCCAGGTAGGTCCATTGTAACTTCTGTTGGTTGCTAAGCAACCAGTCATAAACTGAGGATTACCTATAGCTGTGAATGTATCAACATTAAAAAGAGCAATGGGATAATCAGGTAGCTGGTGAAAATCTCCATTGGAAATGCTGATCAGATTGTCAACTTCTGGCTTCTTTTATTTCCTTTCTCTTCATGTCATGAAATCCAACATTTTATTATTTTATCTTGTGACACATAATTAAATAACTTAGCTTGTAGACTGCTCTATGGATTGCCTAGCCCAGATTATATCAACATGCCCCATAAATGATGACATGGTTAATTGTGGAATATGTGTCTGGGAATATAAGGAACAGTTGCTGGAATTGGGTATGTCTAATTTAATGAAGAGAAGGACGAGGGGGGACGTGATAGCAGTGTTCCAATATCTCAGGGGCTGCCCCAAAGAAGAGGGAGTCAAGCTATTCTCCAAAGCGCCTGAAGGCAGGACAAGAAGCAATGGGTGGAAACTAACCAAAGAGAGAAGCAACTAAGGAGAAACTTCCTGACAGTTAGAACAATTAGTCAGTGGAACAACCTGCCTCCAGAAGCTGTAAATGCTCCAATACTGGAAGTTTTGAAGAAGAGACTGGACAACCATTTGTCTGAAATGGTATAGGGTTTCCTGCCTGAGCAGGGGGTTGGACTCGATGACCTCCAAGGCCCCTTCCAACTTTATTATTATTATTATTATTATTATTATTATTATTATTATTATTATTATTATTATTATTATTATTATTATTATTATTATTATTATTATTATTGTTATTGTTGTTGTTGTTGTTGTTGTTGTTGTTGTTGTTATTGTATATGTGTCTGGGATGGTGGGTGGAGTGGGCTTCATAGAGCATAGAAGCATAGGGCTGGATGGGATCTCTGAGATCTTCTAGTCCAACCCCCTTGCTCAAGGCAGGAGACCTTATATCATCTCAGTCAAATGGTTGTCCAGTCTATTTTTGAAAACCTCCAGTGAAGGAGCACCCACAACATCAGCAGGCAAGCTATTCCATGGATTAATTGTTCTCACTGTCATAAAATTATTCCTTACTTCTAGGTTGGATCTCTCTTTAACAAGATTCCATCCATTATTTCTTGTCCAGCTTCTCCATGACAACCCCTCAAATACTTGGATTCCTCCCAGATGCCCAGATACATACACACCTTAATTTTTTTACATATATTTATTTCTGTATCTATCGATCTTTCTCCAAAACTGCTCTTATGTGTCTACAGTGAAGGAACAATTCCATTTTAGATGCATAAGGAAACGCATTCAGAAAACCAAATCAGCATTGCTATCTAGCCTGAAGATTGGCTTAGGAATGCTGAATTTTGTAATTCAAGGATCATCAAATTTATATGCATAATTTTATGTGCATAGAGTCACAAACAATCCATGTCCAACCTCTCTTGAATTTCATTGACTCTTATCTAGTGCCAATGATGTTGACTGTTAGCTGACTAAATTCTTGTGTATAGACTTGAATAAATCTCCTGTGTTGCAACTTAACAAATGATCCTGATCCTTTGCGCCTGACTATAGCATATCTTGGATACATGCAACTAAATCTGCCAATCAACCACGTCTGGTTCTCCACCAATAAATCAATAAACAGACATATTGACATCGACCCATCTACCAACCGCTGAGAACGAAAGAACTACTTCAACCACAATCCCAAAGGCAGTACTTAAACAAACAGGCACCCCGCCACACAGCAAAAATCACAATCCCCCACAAGAAACCAGACCATGTCTTGACAACAACAGCCAGCCAACCAAACAACCTGAAACCATACCCAAAACCAGATCATGACTCAGAGGCAACCAAACACACAAACACCATTTGCATCCCACAAACGATACTTAAACACCAAGGACAATGGCCCAGCGAACAACAACCAGCCAATCAAACAGCCTGAAACCAGACCATGACTCAGCAACATCCAGACAAATAACACCCACATCAATTCACACCACACATAAAGGTATTTAAAGGCCAGTGCTCTGATAGATGAGCACAATTCAAAGCTCACTGAAGATGTCCCCCCCCCAAATGGAGACGAAACATTTGCAGCAAAATCAAGATCAAACCAACAGCCCAATCAACCAATCAATTAATCTCTTACTCAGTCACTCCATCAATCCTATAAAAGATTTGGTAATAGTCAAGCATATTCCTGTAACGATCTTGTTTTACCAGAGAACTGTGTTTCTAAAATATTTTAGCAAGCTGCTAACATTGTAGAATAATGCACTCTTTTCATATGCATGTACAGCAGGTGGTATGATGTGATTATATTTTTTTTTTCTTGATGCAATAGCTGCTACCAGCAGGAAACCCCATTTGGGAAGTAAGACAAAATATGTGTACAGAAGGAGAGCAAATGGATTAAATTATTCTGAATGGAAGGAAATTGCAAAGATCTGGCCATTTTGTCAGAGTTAAACAATACTTGAAATGTTTTGAGTCTTCGTTGTAGAAGAAACCGATGTGAGTAACAGATCTAAGTCTGCTAAATCATTTAAATATATTTAAAATATCTAATAAGCCAACAAATAAAATCAGGCATCCTTTGGAATTTAATTTGGTCAAGAATTAAGTAGCAACTGGAATTGGCATGAAGTCCTTGATAGTGTCTGTGGTTGTTTGCTTGCAGATGCAGATGTCTAATTACCCAACTATGTAATATCACCAGTGTGAGTGAGTGTGGAGTTTGCTCTCTGTTTCTATTCATCAAATATCTCAGACACGGCCAACAGACAATTACTATTACTATTACTATTACATATCACTGTAGCACCCAAACCAACTTAAGCGCTCCAAAGCTTCTTAAGTAAACCAAAAAACACAGCAGCCTAAGAAGAAAAGAAGCATAAGTCATCTATAACAGAAGGATTGTAACAAATACCATATAGGACAAGCAGGCAGAAGACGAGCAGAACCCATCCATCAACTCATCCATAGCAACCAGAGGTTAGAAGACAAATGAAAACTCCTTACTCTCAGTACACATGGACAGACTCAGCCATAGTTTCAACTCAGCAACTTAGCATTCTAGAAGAAACCAACCCCCCCCCCCAAAAAAAAATGTTAGGGAATTCCTGGAAGCTTGGCACTCAAACAAATCAGTAAACACATAGAGATAAATCACATTTACACAGCATTCAAAACAGACAATTAAAAAGCTAAGAAGGAAACCAAAACACCAGAACACATCCTCTCCAGGACCCAAAACCCAGATAAGCAGGGATTAACACGAGGCAAACAATCAAGTAGAAAACACTAGCCCAGGGGTAGGCAACCTTGGCTCTTTTATGACTCGTGGACTTCAACTCCCAGAATTCCTGAGCCAGCCACGCTGAGGGGAAAGGGAGAGGTTTCCAAGCTGAGCCATGCTGGCTCAGGAATTCTGGGAGTTGAAGTTCACGAGTCATAAAAGAGCCAAGGTTGCCTACCCCTGCACTAGCCCAATCAAGGAACTACCAAGGCGAAAACCATACCCGCAACAACACCAGCAGGCATGCTGTTGTATATGAACAGGGAGCAAACCCAACACTCACACTGGTGATGTTACCTAGCTGCTTAATGAAACATCTTGCGAGAAAAACCACCAAGCTCAGGGATCACCAAGGATCCCACAGCTCAACCCTGAACTACAGATGTTCTGTTCTACTTAAATTCGTACGTTGATTATTTCCCAGATGTGCATTTCAAAAATTCTGAACCGATGTACTCCTAAGTCCATACATTACACTTGATTACAAAATAAAGACGATGCCCTTGCTTCAATAATGATAGCCCTGAATGTTCCCACCATCATGCTCTTTGAAACATGGCCCTTGCCCACCCCAAATTTAGCGCTACTAGGAAGCTCTATGCCTAAAGACCGGCATCCAAAAATTGCCCTACATTGGGTACCTCCTGGGGAAAGAGGAAACGAGGTTGCCAAACACTTAAGGAACATCTTAAGATTATTAGTGTCCTTTGGCACGATGCCGAAAATGCTGTGAATGATTGAAACTGGTGGGAAACACCTGTTGCCCAATGATGATGAAGAAGCAGCTATTCATTCATTCATTCATTCATTCATTCATTCATTCATTCATTCATTCATATCCCACCTTTACTATTTTCACAATGTAACTCAAGGCAGTCAGCTATTCTTCCTTCTGTTCCTTCCTCCTTCTATTGCCCCCCACAATATCAACCCTGTGAAGTTGGCTGGGTTGAGGGTGACTGTTCCAAGGTCACCCAGCTGGCTTTCCTGGCTAAGTTGGGACTAGAACTCACAGTCTCCTGGTTTCTAACCTGGTGCCTTAACCACTAGACCAAACTGGCTCTCTATGTCACTGGCGCTAGGAACACATAGAGTGTTTCCAGAAAAAAAAATATAACTCTAGCATGGATGTGGTGATCTTAGCCTGAGCAGAAACCTCCAAGATAATACAGAATAGCTGATAAAACACCACGGGGACTTTGCATTGACCAAGAATTTTGAATTAGCTGCAGCCCTGGCTAATCTCACAATGTCAGCAGAGTCTGGAAAGCTGACTCAGTTTCTCACCGGGACAGCTATTACACACACTTAACATTTGCTTAACATGTGCAAAGTTGCAGTTGGTCTGTTCTTCCATTGATGCAAACCTTTACTTCATTCCCACTCCAGATTGTGTTCTTCCCTTGTGTTGTGATTCCTCGCCAGCCAGTGGATCCGGCAGCTGAGTCTGAGGATTCAGAGGAGGAGGAGGAGGAGGGGCCTGGAGTGACATCAGAGTCAGAGGAAGGCTCTGAGGAGCTCCAAGACTTACAGTCTGACCAGGAGCCTGGCCCCTCTGCTCACGCTCAGGCTGAGACACAGCTGTGCTGGGAGTTTGAGTTAGACAGTGATGAATCACAGCTGGGAGATATCCAGGATGCCCATAAATGCCGGCAAGAAAAGAGAGTAGGACAGAGGAATGCAATGAGATGGCTCCAGAGGCAAAGGAGAAGGCATGAGGAAACCACGCCTTGGCTGCATAATAAAAGGGAAGGTATGGGAGGTGCTGGTTGCTGAAGGCAACTGTTTGTGTTAAGGAATCAAGTTTCTGTGAACTGTGTTTGTTTGCCTTGGACATTGACTCAGGTCTGTGAATAATAAAAGGGGTTGGTTTTTTCCTGAGGTTCCAGCCTGCTTGTTGGAAGAGGGGTTTCTCCTTGTGAGCTTAACAAGGACTCAAATAGGCTGGGACAGAACACCTTGTTCCTAATACAGTTCAACTGTTACTGGATTTGAAGGATCCTTGGTGCTCTCTGAGCTTGGTGATTTTGTAGCACTGATGATGTTACCTAGTTTGGTAATGAAATGTCTGCCAAAAAAAAAAAAACCCACCAGGCTCAGACAACACCAAAGACTCCACAGTTCAACTCTGAGCTACAAATATTCCCTTCTATTGATACTACGGGATTTATCCCCACATTTTGAACTCAGTGGAAGAGAAGACAATTGCAGAACGGTTTCAATCTCTTTTAAAGGCTTGAGGAATGAACAAGGTAAGGAGATTAAATAAGAGTAGGAAGTAACAAAGGAAGACTGTGGGATGTAACTAATAACTGATGCTTTCTAAATATTACAGTTGCTGGAATTCATGCTGGCTGGACACACCGGTAATTGTAATTTCAGCACAGCTAGAAGAATCAGGAAAATGAAGGCTGCCTTAAGTAACAACCACTGATCTGTGGTTGTGAGTAGGAGCTGGTGTGACAATCAGACAGAACAACAGAGTTGGAAGGGACCTTGGAGGTCTTCTAGTCCAACCCCCTGCTCAAGCAGAAGACCCTATACAATTCTAGACAAATAGCTCTCCAATCTCTTCTTAAAAACCTCTAGTGATGGAGCACCCACAACTTCTGGAGGGGAACCATTCCACTGGTTAATTATTGACTGATTGTTAATTGTCCAACTGATTAATTGACAGACAGTCCAATTTCATCTGTTATCATCTTAACATTCTTTCGGTTTGAATCCTGGGGAGACAAGTAAAGTTCCATAGCTTAAAAAGTAAAAGTGGATTCAGAAAACATGTCATTTTCTTCGTGGTTTTTTTGTCCCTCAATTCTGATGCTTCTTCTGTTTTCAATTTCCCACTTTCACAGCTTGCCTTTATGCTAAAAATAGGTGTTATAACTGTGAATATAATTGCATCTCTTCCATAACACACCACTTCAAAATGTGGTGTGTTTTCCCCCCCCTCCAAATTGCTTATGTTTTTAATTGATTGTCTAGGATGGCAGGTCATTGCAATGAAACTGCAGCTGATGGTTTGCATGCCTTCGAACATGTTGAGTAGGATGGTTGTTTTGCTGACATTGGCAATAGGCTGTGTAGGGATTTCTTGGCAAGGATAGAAGGAAGAAAGGAAGAGAGAGAATGCAAGGAAAGGAAAATAAATTTATTTCCATACTAATGAAGGCAGATTTCACTGAAATGTAGCTTTATTTCCATTCATTCAGTCAGTAAGTCAACTTCTGTTTATTTATTTAATTTATATCATATTCAGATAGATAGATAGATGACAGACAGACAGACAGACAGACAGACAGACAGACAGACAGACAGACAGACAGACAGACAGACAGACAGACAGACAGACAGATAGATAGATAGATAGATAGATAGATAGATAGATAGATAGATAGATAGATAGATAGATAGATAGATAGATAGATAGATAGATAGATAGTATGGAAAGAAAAATCTTCATTAGGGTCCAGTCCAAGCCGGGAATAAACAAAATGGAGTCTGCTCTAGAAAAAAGATTGTAGTTTATTGAAGAGGAGAGTCAGACAGAAAGATGGCTCTGGAAAAGCTGACCACATGTAGCTGGGAGTGGTGGGTTTTTATACCTTCTTGGACTTTTGAGATTGTTTCCTGATCTTGTTTGAGGCTTTGTATTTCCTTTGTCGTATACTTTGACCTGAGTCTGTGTGTGCCCTTTTGGTATTGGTGGGTTAATCCTATTATGTCCCCAAAGGTCATGTCTTTTAGAGTTTGGGTGGGATATGTAGATTTTAGGTATCTTTGTCTTCCTAATCTCATCAGCTTCTAGCTTCCTGGCTCCAACCTTCCTGAATGGATTATTACATCTGCATTTCTAAAAGCTGGTTTCTGCTCAGTTTCTGCTTGGGGCTGTTAAGAAAAAAACTGGACTTGCTTTTCTGCCTTTAAGATCCTTTGGGGAAATATATTCTGCCTTTTTAATATCCCCCAAAATATATCTTTCTCTGGATTATTCCCACGATAGATAGATAGATAGATAGATAGATAGATAGATAGATAGATAGATAGATAGATAGATAGATAGATAGATAGATAGATAGATAGATAGATAGATAGATAGATAGAGAGAGAGAGAGAGAGAGAGAGAGAGAGAGAGAGAGAGAGAGAGAGAGAGAGAGAGAGAGAGAGAGAGAGAGAGACAGACACAGACAGACAGACAGACAGACAGACAGACAGACAGACAGACAGACAGACATGCAAATCAGTAAAGGTGGGAAACATACCTAATGCTCCTTCCTCATCCTATTTTCCTTGCAACAACAGCCATCTTTCATCCCTAAGGTGGGACTAGAACTCACACTCTCCTGGTGATTGGCCCAAAGTCATCCAGTTGTCTTTCATAGCTAAAGCGGGACTAGAATTCACAGTCTCCTGGTTTCTAGTCTGGCACTTAATCATTAGACCAGACTGGCTCTCTTACATGGCCACCAAGTCATCGTCATCCTGGATAGAGTGCAAACAAATTAAAAGCAATCATTAAAAAAAAATACATATCAAAACAACAGAAGACTTTGGCAGTTAAATATTCTAAAAGTTCCCCACGCTTCTGAGCCTGGTCAGAGATCCTAAGTCCTTAGACCCGTGAAGTCTTCCTGGCAGATTGAGACTCTTCATAAATGGCCTTTGGGAAAAATTATCAGTTCTGGGAAAAGGCATATATTTGGAGTCAGCGTGCACGGGTACCTGAGACTGTAGAAAGAGAACATTCTCTTGTTGTTTTTTCTACATGTACCCCATGACCAGGATGATTGCCTCTTTTGTGGGAAGCTGGCTTTTAAAAGACTCCAACGTTCACTTCTAAACCTGGCTCTGAAATATTTTGCAGTCGAGTTGATAATCATGTGCCTCTGGGGGCTATTATAAATATTTAAGTGGGCTTATGTATTAGGTAGTTCTGCCAAAGGATAGAGATCCATCTGTTGTATCCTTTCCCATCCAAGAAAGCAGAGAAGAAGTTAACAGCACCATATTATTTGCACCTGCTTTTTTATCAGGAGGCAATAAAAAATATATATTTACTTAAGATCCCAGGAATTTCATTAAGACTGTTCATCCGCGGACTGAATTTGGCACCCCAAATCCACGCAATTATCTTCCAACGTTTTTATTAACAAGATATTTTATTTTACCGAATTTAAATAAACACACAACTGGTTGGTGAGTACATTATAATTAGAGATTACAGACTAATTGGGGTGTTCTTTATGCTTGAAGATTATGTAGTAATTATACAGGAGGCTATTATGGAAAACAGGACGGGGAGGCTGGCAAGAGCTGTAAAGTGCATTTACTCTCAAAATTAGAAGTGGATGCCATTTGCTTCTCTGATTATCTTAACCATGTGAAATAAGGTTACCTACTAAATAAAGAATAAATAAGGCTGAGTTTATTTGTTGTACGGACTGCTTAATAAAATGCAAGGAATCCTGACGTGTGACGTTGTTTGAGTTGAAAGCTCTCTGCTAATATTGCGAAAAAATGCAGGGGAAATAATTAATCTGACACATTCTCCCAACTTATTTAGAGTATACATTATTAGAATAAAATTATAATTTATTAGGTTTTCTTCCCATCTTTATGTCTTTATAGGTAATTCAAGGCAGTGAACATAGCTAATGCTCATCCCTTCTCTTATTTTCTCCACAACGAACCTGTGTGGTGACTTGGGCTGAGAGAGTGTGACCGGGCCAAAGTCATCCAGCTGACTTTCCTGCCTTAGGCAGGACTAGAATTCACCACTGTCTGGTGATTGGTCCAAAGTCACCCAGCCAGCTTTCGTGCCTAAGGCAGGACTAGAACTCACCATCTTCTGGTGACTGACCCAAAATCACGCACCTGATTTTCATGTTTAAGGCCGAACTAGAACTCACTGTCTCCTAGTGATTGGCCCAAAGTCACCTGATCAACTTTCATGCCTAAGGCAGGACTAGAAATGGCCTTGGCTGCTCTTGGTTATTACTATCAGAACAATCTTGTGGCTATTAGTCAGACTGAGAAGTCACAGAAATGTTCCAAAAGAAGGAAATGCAAACCATTTCCACTGCATGACCAAAGATTCTATTGCAATTATTAGGAGTCAAGATTCTGGCAATGCTCTTGTTGTTGTTCCACTGATTAATTGTTCTCACTGTCAGGAAGTTTCTCCTTAGTTCTAGATTGCTTCTCTCCTTGATGAGTTTCCATCCGTTGCTTCTTGTCCTGCCTTCAGGTGCTTTGGAGAATAGCTTGACTCCCTCTTCTTTGGGGCAGCCCCTGAGATATTGGAACACTGCTATCATGTTGCCCCTAGTCCTTCTTTTCAAGAAGCTTCTTGGATGAGAGTCAGAACTGAAGAACCTTCTTGGATAAAAAGCAAAAACCAAGAAAGTCCACCAGCTGCTTTTTGAAAAAGCACCTTTGGGACAACCATGTCCTGGATGACTGAGAATCTCCATAGACCTTTTGCCATTGTAACCTCAAATGTACAGCAAACAAATAATTGTAAGTTGAGGAATTACCTGTAATTGTCACCAAAATTAATGCTTATATTTATAGTCAATTTAAACCCTTTCATAGAAATGCGTGAAGCACTTTAAAGTTTTTGAATCATAGAGCTGTAAGCAACCTTTTGCATCGTGGAGCCCAACCCCAATTCCTGCTCAGTGTAGGAATTCAAATGAGTAACTTCCTCCCAGGTGGCAGTGCAGCCTCTCTTTGAACTCATCCAAAGAAAGGCAATTCTTGTGTCCCATGGCAACTGTGAAGAAGAAATTATATGTATATATATATCTATGAGTAAAAAGGCTAAGTCTCGGCCTTAATGTATCCTGCACGCTACGGTTTCTACTTGATTGAACTGATATTAACTTTGAACAGCAAAAGAAAGGCAAAAAGAATAGAGCTAGTGGAAATGGGTTAAAGAAATACAGATGAGCCACAAAAATAGTCCTTGGCTTACAGCCACAACTGGAAGCCTGAATTTCTGTTGCTAAGCAAGGTGATTGATAAGTGAGTCGCACCCAATTTGATGACTTTTTTTCCCCACAGTTGTTAAGCAATCACTCTGGTTGTTAAGTGAATCACGTGGGTCATTAAACAAATCCAGCTTCCTCCATTGACATTGCTTGTTGGAAGCTCCCTGGGAAGGTCACAAATGATGATTACATGACCTCAGAATGCTGCAACCATCGTAAATATATGCCAGTTGCTCGGCACCCTAATTATGATCACATGACTGTTTGGAGGTCACTTTTTTTCAGTGCTATTGTAACTTCGAACAGTCACTAAATGAATGGATGCAAGTTGAGGACTACCTGTAGTACATTTGGCAATAAGTTGGCAAGATACGCAACTATAGTATATCCTCTAACCTGAGAAAGATAGGGTTTTTTTAAAATTTAATGTCATCCTAGTTCAAGCAGAGCAAAGAAAGGTCAAAGGGGTAGCATGTGCCAAGGTGGACCTTCAGTATACAATCTTTTCTCAATGTCACTCAACATCTCTGTCATGGCCCCATCGGATCCCAGTTCAGAGGAAGAGGAGGAGTTGGAACTGGGACCAACTCAGATGGGGGATGGCACGTCTCCCCTGGAATGTCTGGAGAGCCTGGGGGCTGAGGACAATGCTGTCTCAGGCCCCTATGGTATTGGGGGAGGGGGTTGACTGGACGAGGAGCTGCCTGCCCTCACAAACGCAAGAGAAGATTGGGTGCAGTCAGGCAAAGGTGATGAAAGACAACAGATCCCCTCTGACAAGGAACAGCTACCTCCCCCACCCGATCCGAGAGCACGGAGAGTGGAGTGGAGGGACACACTAAGGAAATCTGCAAGGTTGCTGGCAAGGAGGCCACTCTGCCCCTCCTCACAAAAAACACTTGGGTTGAGCTGATTTAACCAGAGGTCGGGAGAGGATGTCTGCACCAAGAACAATTGATTTGCTTCAGCACACCCTTCCCCGGCCTTTGTAAATTCTGCTTCAGATTGTCTTTCTGTCCTGTGGACTCTGACCTTGTTTGTGGTCTACGGACCCTGCCTTGTGAACCTCGAGCTTGTTTATAACTTATGAATCTTTCCTTGTGGACCTTGAGTCTTGTTTATGACTTATGGACCTTGCCTTGTAGACTTTGCACCTTGTTTTTGGACTACAGACTTCCTCCGTGCTTGTGAATCATTGGTGATTATTCACTTTAGTCAGTGGTGGGATTCAAATATGTGAACAACCAGTTCTCTGTGCCGATGCCGCATCCGGAAGTCCATTCTGGGCCTGGGAAACAAAAAAATAGCTATCGATTCTGCCAAAGTGGTGCGAACCGGTTGAATCCCACCACTGAGTTTAGTTTGTGGGACTGTATTGCACTGACTGTGGGTGGCTGCCTTCAGGAAAGTTTAGGGTGGATATTTTCCAGCCATTATAAAGCTATTTGTCATGGAATAGCAGAGCAATAAAGGACTTTATTGAAGCCTGCATCTGCCGAGGGGACCTGGGTCATAACAATTTCTGATAAATAGCAGATGTTTATTGTGCCTCCTTAAGTAATCCAAACAAAGTTTTGATATAACAATGGCAAAAATTTAGGGAAGCAAAGAAATTTGGGTGCACAGATAAATACATCAGGTTGGATGTGACTCACCACAATTGATGTATCTGAACAGCACCGATATATGGAGCCTGTCTGAACACAGAAATTAGGAGCACGAGTATCCTTTTGTGCTGAATCTCTACCAAATAAATGCTACAAATGCAGTTTTGATTGTGTCTCGCTGGAGCCAGACAAAAGTAGCGAATGTACAAAGGGCAACTCTTCATCCTGGTTTGGTCCAATTTTGTACTCAGTAGGAAGAGCTACAGAAAATGTCTTTTGTGCTTGTTTTCACCATCAAAACTGCTTTTATTATTAGGCTGTTTTTCTTGATATTCAACCAGGTCATGCTGCCAAAATATCAGCGGGAAGCTACTGGGAAATGCCCGTGTTCTATGGGAAGGCAAATAAAATAGGTTTATTAAATCTCCAGTTGAATATAGAGAAATAATCAGCTGCTGGGGGAAATGAAGGCCACAGGTACATGCCTTGTTTTTTCAAGCAACCAAAATGGACTTTGATCTGGATGAGGGGTCCTTGGTCCTTTGATCTGGATCCCTAATGCTAGGGATATATACGATTAGGAGGGAAATTATTGCAGTGTGTATGACTTTACTGTTACTCACCCTGCAAGAGATTGTCCATGGTTGTTTCTTCGGGATTAAAAGTTCATGTCCCATGTTTTAACAAACAAAGCAGTAGAAGTAATCCTCAACTTACAACAGTTTGTTTAGTGACCATTCAAAGTTACAATGGCACTGAAAAAAGTGATTTATGACCATTTTTTACACTTATGACTGTTGCCACATTCCCATGGCCCTGTGATCAAAATGTATTTATGACGGTTGCAGTGTCCCAGGGCCCTGTGATTACCTTTTGACAAGCAAAGTCAATTGGAAGCCAGAGTCACTTAGTAACAATCTTATTTACTTAACAACAGTGGCTGCTTTCTTGATGTGGCAAGAAAGGTTGTATAATGGGGCAAAACCCACTTTACAACTGTCTTGCTTAGCAACAGAAATTTTGGGCTCAATTGCGGTCATAAATCAAGGACTACCTGTACTATGGAGGGAAACAAGACTTTAATAGCCACCCTCTTTTAACCATCATGCATTCATTGCATCATCTGCAAAGAGTCTCTTCCATGTACCCAACTGCTGCATTAGAGCATGCATTGTTCATATGCCTGCTTGTTGTAGTGTGAACAGGACATGGACGTTCAACATTGTCTCCAACCTGCCAAGGATCCAATGTGGCCTCTATGTAATAGAATATGAGAATATGAGAATGATCTTGAAAGCTGAGTGAGTGTCTAGGAGAGAAGAACCAATGAGATAAGCAACCTGGCACTAAGGAGAAATTTCCTAATGGTGAGAGCAATCAACCAATGGAACAGATTATCTTCAGAAGTTGTGGGTGCTCCATCACTGGAGGCTTTCAAAAAGAGACTGGACAACCATTTATCTGAAATGGTATAGGGTCTCCTGCTTGAGCAGGGTGTGTGTGTGTGTGTGTGTGTGTTTGAACTAGAAGATCTCCAAGTTCCCTTCCAAATCTATCATTCTATGTTCTGTGTTCTAGATAAAGAGGGGACAAGCCCACAACTAACGAGCAGAGAAAGAAACTCAGAAAGGATCTACCCTAACTGATCAGCTGGTAAAAGAAGATGGAGGGCAATTTGTACTTTCAGACTTGCAAGATTCTACTAGTGTAGCCTTGTAATCAAGTAGAATTAGCTCATCTTGTTGTGTTTCCTGTCTGGTCAATTTGGAAAGCTGATAATTTGTCTTTTCTTGCTCTTCATCTGACTTCTGCTAGCACAAGAGATGCTATTTGTGGTGCTTCCTATAATTATGGGCAATGCTTCCACTCCTATTGGTCAGAGTACTCAGCTGCAGGTATTTCACCTCTAACCCTCTGGCTTCTATTATTGTCAGGGATTAGCTCAAAGACGATGCTGGACTCCACCCCCATGATTTGTTCCAGCCTCCTAGGAACATGTACAAAACAGATCTACCTGTGAGATCCTTGGTGCTCTCTGAGTTTAGTTGTTTTCTTCCAGATGTAACTGTGAGAGGGATGTCGGAGTCCTAGTGGACAATCACTTAAATAGGAGCCAGCCGTGTGCTGCAGCTGCCAAAAAAGCCAACACAGTGCTAGGCTGCATTAATAGAGGGATAGAATCAAGATCACATGAAGTATTAATACCACTTTACAATGCCTTGGTAAGGCCACACTTGGAATACTGCATCCAGTTTTGGTCACCACAATGTAAAAAAGTTGTTGAGACTCTAGAAAGAGTGCAGAGAAGGGCAACAAAGATGATTAGGGGACTGGAGGCTAAAACATATAAGGAACGGTTGCTGGAATTGGATATGTCTAGTTTAATGAAGAGAAGGACGAGGGGGGACATGATTAGCAGTATTCCAATATCTCAGAGGCTGCCACAAAGAAGAGGGAGTCAAGCTATTCTCCAAAGCATCTGAAGGCAGGACAAGAAGCAACGGATGGAAACTAATCAAGGAGAGAAGCAACCTAGAACTGAGGAGAAACTTCCTGACAGTTAGAACAATTAACCAGTGGAACAACCTGCCTCCAGAAGCTGTGAATGCTCCAACACTGGAAGTTTTTAAGAAGAGACTGGACAGCCATTTGTCTGAAATGGTATAGGGTTTCCTGCCTGAGCAGGGGGCGGACTAGATGACCTCTAAGGTCCCTTCCAACCTTTATTATATTATTATTATTATTATTATTATTATTATTATTATTATTATTATTATTATTATTATTATTATTATTATTATTATTATTATTATTATCTTTTATTCATTAAACATGAACCTCAGTCAACTGAACATTCAAATTGGCTGGCGCTGATGGTTGACACAGGTTGCTATTATTATTGTTGTTGTTGTTGTTGTTGTTGTTGTTGTTTCATTACCCAACTAGAAACACCTGCAAGAAAACACCGAAGCTCATGGAGCATCAAGGACCCCACTGTTCAACCCTGCAAATATTCCCTTCTATTGATAGATCTATTTATTTGTTATAGTTAACAGGTGGTGCAGTATTTGAAAACTTCTCCATCGCTGTAGTTCTGCTTCACCTCTTGTTCAAGTCACAGGAGCTCAATTAAGTGCCCCTGAAAAAAGACAGAAGACAGGGTGAGGGGAAGGTTGAAATGAACTGGCCTTTTCCTTTCTTCAAACTTGAGTGTTCCTAATGTGAACACGGACTTAAAAAAAAGAATGACACAACAGTTGGTCACCGTCTCACTTCAGGGACTCAGTGGTCAATGTTCACAGTCTTTCCGTCTTGACTGCTGACTATCTGATCTCACATCCCCAGGGTCAAGACAGAGGCGAGAACTTGTTGTTCATTGTCAAATCTGTCAGCTCAACGCTTCGAATCAGGACACCCATTCTTCCTACTCTTTGTCATCACATTTATGAAGAGCTATAGAGCATTTCGGATCATTTGAGAAAAACAAAACTGCCTCATTGCAAGGGATATGTTGGCTCACAGAATAACTTTCCCTAAAGTTTACCATGTGCTACTAACAACATTTTTTTTTCTGTTGTGCTGTAAGAACACGAAGGTGGAAGGAAGAAAAATCACAATTAGCTGAAGGACAACTGTAAAACATCAGGACAAAAGTTTCCAAGGTAAATCATAGTCTTTTCCTTTCCTTTCCTTTCCTTTCCTTTCCTTTCCTTTCCTTTCCTTTCCTTTCCTTTCCTTTCCTTTCCTTTCCTTTCCTTTCCTTTCCTTTCCTTTCCTTGTCTTTCTGTCAAGATAATGATTTAAAAGCTAAACAGCTTATGTAATGATGTAATGTAACATAAGGTGGATGATGCAATAATAGGAATGAGCAGGTGTCTGTATCCCTTTAAGACCCTGAGTATAAAAGGGAAGGCTTTTACTGCTGTGTTCTCTCTTGTCCATTTCCTCCTGTAATTGCTATATGTTGGAGTTTGCTGTATTACCACATGTATGTATTTTGTTCCTAGTGTATATTGTAGATAGTGTAATATAAACCACCATTTAATATAGACCACTGTTTACTGTATTTACTCCTGGGTTATCTCAGCACAATAAGACTGTGCATGCTCTGACCCTTTCCTTTCCTTTCCTTTCCTTTCCTTTCCTTTCCTTTCCTTTCCTTTCCTTTCCTTTCCTTTCCTTTCCTTTCCTTTCCTTTCCTTTCCTTTCCTTTCCTTTCCATCCCTTCCCTTCCCTTCCATTTCATTTCCTTTCTCCTTCCCTTCCCTGTCCAGTCCACTCCAGTCTAGTCCAGTCTATATTCCTTTTTTTGAAGAAAGTGTGGTTTTTCTATGGATGGCGACCCAGGAACTGCCAGTCAACAAATAAGCTAGGCCTGAGAAAATGAACTGGAAGAGGCAAGGATGAACATGAATATTTGATTCTACTGAATTTAATCCAAATTAAATGCAAGTGACTACTTCTTACTTTCTAGTCATTTTTGTACCTTTTTCCACTTTAAAAGTGCAATTCAGCAGCTGCTTCTGCTGGATTTTTGGAGATTCATCCACAGATTCATCAGAGCCAACACACAGTCCTGACGTCATTCATGGTGTATACCTGTCCTGTCCTTTCAAACTGGCTTCTCCTTGCTTCTTAAGGAAGAATCACCACTTAGTAATAGAATCTGCCAAAGGATCTATGTTTAATTAATGCTAGGCACAAGCACTCCTGAAATGTTCATAACTGATGGGCAGTTGGAAGATGACTGTAGTTTTTGTAAGGAGATGAGAAATTGATAACTTCTCAAAGATAGATCTTCCCCTCAGTTGTGGCAAGGACTTTGCTACTAAACATCTGGAAGAAAAAGATGTTCTCCTGAGAATTTTTCTGAAGTTCCATCATGAAAAAAACGAGAAGCCATGGAGGAGGTCACAAATCACTGGAAAGATGATGTTATACATCCTCCTCTAGCGAGTCAGACAGAACAAACAGATAAAAGCTCTCAACTTTGTTGACCTCATTAATAAATAAGGGAAGAAAAGAACTACAGGAATGTCATTGATATTCCTTTCTCCTTCGGAAGGCATTTCAAAAAGAAATTCTCTTTCATCAAACTGAGTGAGGGGCTTGGAAGAAAAAAAAATGCAGGAGAATTCTGCTGCACGTTGTTCAATTCTTGGCATATCTACCTAAAATAGAATTGCAAGATTTCTTTTAGGCTGAGAGCTATACCTCATTTTGGAATGACATTCTGAGGCCACATCTTTCAAAAGTAGTGGAGGGACTCCCAACATACATTTGAAATGAAATTTAATTTCATAACAGTTATAGTTAATTTCCATGAATCTAATGAATATGAGTGCTTAAAAGATAAAGCTTCTTTTGCATCAAGTTAAATTCTGGAAGTTGTCATGGACACATCCATAGTTTTCTTTGAATCGTAACAGGAGGGGGATAGGATAGGATAGGATAGGATAGGATAGGATAGGATAGGGTAGGGTAGGGTAGGGTAGGGTAGGGTAGGGTAGGATAGGATAGGAGAAGAGAGAGGAGAGGAGAGGAGAGAGAGGAGAAGAGATAGAGAGAGGAGGAAGAGGAGAGGAGGGGAGGAGAGGAGAGGAGAGGGAGAGGCGAGGAGAGGAGAGGAGAGGAGAGGAGAGGAGAGGAGAGAAGAGAAGAGAAGAGAAGAGAAGAGAAGAGAAGAGAAGAGAAGAGAAGAGAAGAGAAGAGAAGAGAAGAGAAGAATTGGAAGGGACCTTGGAGGTCTTCTAGTCCAACCTCCTGCTTAGGCAGGAAACCCTATACCATTTCAGACAAATGTTGTCCAATCTCTTCTTAAAAACCTCCAGTGTTGGAGCATTCACAACTTCTGGAGGCAAGTTATTGCACTGAATAATTGTTCTAATTGTCAGGAAATTTCTTCTTAGTTCTAGGTTGCTTCTCTCCTTGATTAGTGTCCATCCATTGCTTCTTGTCCTGCTCTCAGGCGCTTTGGAGAATAGCTTGACCCCCTTATTCCTTGTGGCAGCCCCTCAAATACTGGAACACTGCTATCATGTCACCCCTAGTCCTTCTCTTCATTAAACTAGACATACCCAATTCTAGCAACCATTCTTTATATGTTTTACCCTCCAGTCCCCTGATCATTTCTATTGCTCTTCTCTGCACTCTTTCTAGAGTCTCAACATATTTTGTATATCGTGGTGACCAAAACTGGATGCAGTATTCCAAGTGTGGCCTTATATTATATTGTCTCCTTCTGAAATGTTTATTCCAATTTCAGTACAGTTCCAATAGCAGAGAAGATATGTAGCTCAGGATTACACTGTTGGGTTATCGGTGTTCTCTGAGCTTAATTGTTTTCTTGCAGGCATTTCAATACGAGTCCAAGTAACATCGTCCATGTGCATGAGATCATCTCAGAAGTACTGGAGATGTTACCTAGTCTGGTAATGAAATGTCTGCAGGAAAATAACCAAGCTTAAAGTTCACCAAGAACCCAACTTCAGCCCAAGAAGCTTCAGGTGGTTTCTCATCTGAAGTACAAACCAGAACCAAGTTTTCAAATTCAGTCAAAGTTGGCTAGGTATTACCACTCTCAATAATATTCCTTCTCTTCTACCCGAATAATCACAATTGAACTTGAACTTTTATAGGGGTGTCCAAGGCTCTTAGGAAACACAAGTGGACCTGGGTCTTTAGGTAGGAGGTTAAAAGGTCATTCTGGAATCAGAGTCGATAATGATGGGCTAATCATATCTGGCCTGAAGAAAAGCAGTTTTCCATGATTAGAATTAGAATAGAATAGAATAGAATAGAATAGAATAGAATAGAATAGAATAGAATAGAATAGAATAGAATAGAATAGAATAGAATAGAATAGAATAGAATAGAATAGAATAGAATAGAATAGAATAGAATCTTTATTGAGAATAGAATAGAATAGAATTGGAAGGGACCTTGGAGGTCTCTAGTCCAACCCCCTGCTCAAGCAGGAGGACCTATACCATTTCAGACAAGTGACTGTCCAGTCTCTTCTTAAAAACATCCAGAGATGGAGTGCCCATGATTTCTGGTGGCAAGCTGTTCCACTGGTTAATTGTCCTCACTGTCAGGAAGTTTCTCCTTAATTCCAGGTTGCTTCTCTCTTTGGTCAGTTTCCAACCATTTTTTTCTTGTCCTTGATTTCCATCTTATTCCTAGAATCCTTTCATTTCAAACACCAGAGACAAAATTGGTGATTTTTGCTGGCCAAACACATGTCCTAACATTTAATAATCCAGTATTTCCAGTGACATCCAAGGCACATTTAGGAATTTGAGAATCTGTTTCCAAAATCTGGTTCTGCCAAATCAGATTTAGGAGGACCAATCATGGACTAAGTGAGAAAACTCTAAATCAATTTAAGCCATAATATTTCAGCTCCTTGACCTGGTCTCATAAAAAAATGTTTGCAGGGATTTGTTATAATAACATTTGGTTGTTAGGGTTCCATAATTCTCATTATTCAGCACATCCCTCTCTGTCTTGATTTAACAACCATTAAAAAAAAACCAACACCTTTGATTTATTCCTTAGAAAATCTTACACGTTTTAATAAAATGCCTGTCTACTACTCATCTGGCTAATTTGTGGGGGACAAATGAGGTTTCAAATTGTATAATGCAAGCCTATAAAACTGCACTCTAAGAGCTGTAAACTTTTGATTTGTATTTGCCACCTGGAGAAGACCTGGGAGGAGGGAGGTAATTATGCATTTTCTGAGCATTAAGATAACCTGCAATAAATCTCTCATCAGGTTACATAAACTGCAGGAATGATTTCGAATGCCTCTTTCTGTTACATTTTAGAATATTAAGGGGAAGGGGCCAGGAATAGAGACCGCATATTCATCTTTTGTCCCGACACGGGCTTTTAGGATTCAGTTACAGGTAGTCCTTGACTTACCTGTATAGCATATGAGGAACGGCTGCTGGAATTGGGTATGTCTAGTCTAATGAAGAGAAGGATGAGGGGGGGACATGATAGCAGTCTTCAAATATCTCAGGGGCTGCCACAAAGAAGAGGGAGTCGAGCTATTCTCCAAAACACCTGAAGGCAGGACAAGAAGCAACAGATGGAAACTAATCAAGGAGAGAAGCAACCTAGAACTAAGGAGGAATTTCCTGACAGTTAGAACAATCAATCAGTGGAACAACCTGCCTCCAGAAGCGGTGAATGCTCCAACACTGGAAGTTTTGAAGAAGAGACTGGACAGCCATTTGTCCGAAATGGTATAGGGTTTCCTGCCTGAGCAGGGGGTTGGACTCGATGACCTCCAAGGTCCCTTCCAACTTTATTTTTATTTTTATTTTTATTATTATTATTATTATTATTATTATTATTATTATTATTATTATTATTATTATTATTATTATTATTATTATTATTATTATTATTATTATTATTATTATTATTATTATTATTATTATTATTATTATTAAGATCACGTGAAGTGATCTTTACAATGCTTTGGTAAGGCCACACTTGGAATACGGCATCCAGTTTTGGTCACCACGATGTAAAAAAGATGTTGAGACACTAGAAAGAGTGCAGAGAAGAGCAACAAAGATGATTAGAGAGTTGGAGGATAAAACATATAAGGAACGGTTGCTGGAATTAGGTATGTCTAGTTTAATGAAGAGAAGGGTGAGGGGGGGGACATGATAGCAGCGTTCCGATATCTCAGGGGCTGCCCCAAAGAAGAGAGAGTCAAGCTATTCTCCAAAGCACCTGAAGGCAGGACAAGAAGCAACAGATGGAAACTAATCAAGGAGAGAAGCAACCTAGAACTAAGGAGAAATTTCTTGGCAGTGAGAACAATTAACCAGTGGAACAACCTGCCTCCAAAAGCGGTGAATGCTCCAACACTGGAAGTTTTTAAGAAGAGACTGGACAGCCATTTGTCTGAAATGGTATAGGGTTTCCTGCCTGAGCAGGGAGTTGGGCTAGATGACCTCCAAGGTCCCTTCCAACTTTATTATTATTATTATTATTATTATTATTATTATTATTATTATTATTATTATTATTATTATTATTATTATTATTATTATTATTATTATTATTATTATTATTATTATTATTATTATTATTACCACCGCAATTGAGACCAAACTTTCTGTTGCTAAGGGAGACGTTAGTTAAGTGAGTTTTGCCCCAATTTACAAGCTTTCCTGCCATAGTTGTTCAGTGAACCACTGCGGTTGGTAAGTTAGTAACAGGGGTTGTTAAGTGAATCTGGCTTCCCCCATTGACCTTGTTTGTCAGAGGGTCACAAAGGGAGATCACATGAACCCGGGACGCTGCAACCATCATAAATATGAGTCAGTTGCCAAACATCTGAATTTTGATCCCATGTGACTGTGGGATACCAAGGTACTTGTAACTGGTCTGTATGTCTGCTATGTGGCCCACTGGTAATTCCACTCTATCAGCTTTAACCATATTTCCTCTTTGGAACAGAACAGAACAGAACAGAATAGAATAGAAAAAATGGAATGGAATGGAATGGAATGGAATGGAATGGAATAGAATGGAATGGAATAGAATAGAATAGAATAGAATAGAATAGAATAGAATAGAATAGAATAGTTGGAAGGGACTTTGGAGGTCATCTAGTCCAACCCCCTGCCCAAGCAGGAGACCCTACACCATTTCTGACAGATGGCAGTCCAGTCTCTTCTTGAAAGCCTCCAGGGATGAAGCTCCCACAACTTCTGAAGGCAATCTCTTCCATTGGTTGATTGTTCTCACTGTCAGAAAATTTCTCCTTATTTCCAGGTTGAATTTCTCCTTGGATCATTTTCCATCCGTTATTTCTTTCTTTTTTTTTTTTTTTAAATATATTTTATTAGATTTTATAGGGGTACAGGGATTACATTAAGGTGCTTATGAACCACCATGGAGGTGGGTATATTAAACATCCAAAAAAAGAAAGACAATCACAAATATATAACTCAAATCAAATCTTTTAAACTTCCCTCTCTAATTCCCTCATTTAATTTTACTTATTCAAATTAATAAATTCTATATAAGTTTCAAACGATCCTATCAAATATCAGTTACATTTCAATTCTAAAAATCCAAATCCTGTTTTTTAAGCTTTACTAACTTACAATTACTATATTTCAATTAGCCTTAAATAGACATATTATTAACACTTCGGGTGCCCTTTTTTTTTTTACATAATTATATCTGGTATATTGTTCTCGCAACAACATTCCCATATCTTCTTCATTGATACCATTTTTTTCTCTTATCACCCATCCCTCTTATTCTCCTTTTATTTCCAAATAATTCTCTTAAAATAAAAATATCAGGCCAACAAATAAATTTCTATCTAATTTAAATATATATTCTATCAATGCCTCTATATCTATAAAAATCTTTTTAAACCAGTAGATAAAGTTTACTTCTCCAATACATATCATATCTAAAACAGAGTAATATTACAAAGGGTATCCTCTTAAAAATTTCACGTGTTCCATTAGTTGTTAAGTCAGTCAAGAAATCAAAGCCTTTTTAATCCCATTAAATAAGACTTTAAAATACATTTTTAAATCTAACTCTAGGCTTCTTTCTATGCCATAGTGGTTTCCATAGTAAGGTTCCTACATAATCAAACCACAATATTAAAAGGTCCATATTCTTTAACGCTTCAAATTGGTCAAAGTTCTCTTTCCTTTCTTCTAATAGCCTTTGGATGGTAAAAGCTGTTTTATTCCATGTTATATTTGCCAATTGTTTATCCACCTTTTCTCGATTTTCAATAAGTTGTATCTGAGTGTCAGTCTCTGTTGGTATTGGTATTGATGCTTCAGACATCTCTGTTGAAGTTGTTGTATAGTCATCAGACTTCTCGATAGGTTGTGTTGGAAGTTGAATAAAATTAGTTTGTTTTGTGGTTTCCACGGTTTCTCTCAGTGTAGGGAAAAGGGATTGAAAATAGGAGCTCACATCCTCTGCAGCTTCTAAAATTGTTTCCAATATAAGTTCATAGTCCAGTTGTGTATTAAGTTCCATATCGATAGTAATAAGGCTTTTTAATCTTTAATCTTTAAAGAAGGCTCTACTTCATAGGAATCAAGCAAGCATTCACCTTCAATTTTCAATAGGGCAGCTGCATCCGTTATCTTGTAGTTATCACTCTTTCAGGGTCATAGCCATTCCCAGCCATAAAGAAATATAATTGCAGTACCACTTTTCGACACAAGATGTCCTCAGCAAACCAAACAATCTTTTTTTTTTTTTTTTCCTTTCCAAATAATAGATTTTTTATTTTTCGTGTTGAAAAGGATGAAGAAAGGGTTCAAAATAATAAATGCATAGTTGTAACAATAATAGTCAAGAGTAAAATGTTTTCAGGTCCCCTCAGTATTCCAAAATTTAAATAGTCCATCAAAATTAACTGGTTTTTATTTATATATTTTTTTTTCCAACGCTGTTTTTCCCCATTGCCCAAACGCTGCTTCCTCACGACAGGGAAATAGTTCAAAGAAAGCTTTTAACAGGAAAGTAGTTAGGGAAAAAAAAAGGGGGTAGGAAAGGTCTCACCCGGATTCTCCACGGGGGTTCTTTCGCTTAGATGTTCTTCTGGCTTTCAGCTGGTGCGACGAAGTGATCGTCCATTTTATAGGGCGATCTTTTCCTCCGGCGGCCCTAAGGAGAAAGCTCGAACTGGGGAGAGCCGCCGCTCTTCCCCAGTCGAGCAGGAGCCTCCTCTAACGGTGGTCGCCTCTACGGGGCGACTTTCGACCCGATTAAGGGTCTACCGGCGGAGGGAAAGCAGCCGGTGGGAGAGAGAGATCTCTCCGTACGACTGCTGGTGTCGCGATCCGGAACCGGAAGCCTCCATCCGTTATTTCTTATCTGGCCTTCAGGTGCTTTGGAAAATAGGTTGATCCCCTCCTCTCTGTGAGACCCCCTCAAATATTGGAACACTGCTGTCATGTCTCCCTTGGTCCTTCTCTTCACATGCCCAGTTCTTGCAACCATTCTTCATATGTTTTAGCCTCCAGTCCCCTCGTCATCTTTGTTGCTCTTCTCTGCACTTTTTCTAGAGTCTCAACATCTTTTTTTATAGTGTGGAGACCGAAATTGGTTGCAGTCTTCTAGGTGTGGTCTTACTAAGGCTTTATAGAGTGGTATTAGTACCTCACGCGATCTTGATTGAATCCGTCTGTTAACGCATCTTAGGATTGCGTTGGCTTTTTTGGCTGTTGCCACACATTCTTGACTACCATCCTGCCACATCTCTTTATTCTGAATGTCTGAATCCTGATGTCCTCATTGTAGATCCATGTTGGGTGGCTCACCAAATTGATCTCCCATTGCCTCTTAGCATACAACTTGATGGGGGCAGCAGATGGCAGTTTCACTCTTGAACTTTTGTTCGTGTCCAGTCCTAGTGATTATCTAGCCGAGGGGTTCAAGCCTATACAGAACAGCAGTGGGGACTGTGCATCACCTTGGTATATGCCACACTTGAGGGCCACATGTGTGAGTTGTCTTGAGTTGTTTTCTCCCACAGTTCCACTGAGTTCTTGAGCAAAGTCCTTAGCAAAGTCCTTTTGAATTTGTATAGCCCCGGGCATTTACAGATCCATGTGTCTGGCATGGATCTATATATATATTCCCCCAGCTGCATCTGATTTTATTAGCTTGTTGGTTCATACACCAATAAAGTAGAATGCATATTTAATTATTCATTGATATACCGTTACATTAAAACCCAATATTGCTGAGGTAATTTAAATAACGCTGTTCAGTCTATCGTCCACTGAATCTTTAGAAGATGAAAGGTGTCGTCGTTTAACACAATGAAACACAACACTAGCAAACCGAGCCAGCAGAGTTAAAAGGCTCTTGTGGGTGTATTAGAGCCATGCATGTCACAAAAATAGTTCAAAAGGAGAAATTTGGACCTAGTGCAAACATGGCCACCTCTCTGCAGTTTTGTTGAAAGCGTCCATCCTTGGCATGTTTCCAGCTGAGCTTCTAAGAAGGTGAACCAGTTTGAAGAGACATATTGATTTTGGAAAAGAACTGCACTTTTTCAACTTCACATGGAATCCATTAAAAAAAAGAAGAAGAGCTTGAAAGAATAGCAGGAAATCTAGAATCTAGAAATTGCACAAGCTTGTTCTCTAAATCATTTTGCAGGTATGTGCAGACTCTCTCTCTCTCTCTCTCTCTCTCTCTCTCTCTCTCTCTCTCTCTCTCTCTCTCTCTCTCTCTCTCTCTCTCTCTCTGTCAAACTAATAAACAAACAGACATTCAGCTAATTTAAAACCGGGGATTTTTTAATTTGTTTTTTTTGGAAGCGAATACCTGCTGAAAAACAAAAAAATCTATATAGATAGTCCTTGACACATCACCACATTTGAGCCCAACCTTTCCGTTGCTAAACAAGACAGTTGTGAAGTGAGGGGCATCCCATTTTGCAACCTTTCTTACCAGAGTTGTTAAGGGACTCACCTGCAGTTGTTATATTAGGAAGAGTGTTGTTAAGTGAATTTTGCTGCCCCGTTGAATTTGCTTGTCAGAAAGTCACAAAAGAGGACCACATGAACCCGGCAGCCATCATGAATAGGAGTCAGTTGCCAAGCATCTGAATTTTGATCGCGTGACCGTGGCAATGCCACAATGGTCGCAAGTGTTAAAAATGGTCATAAGTCAGGTTTTTTCAGTGCTGTTGCAACTTTGAATGGTCACTAAACAAACCCGAGGACTACCTATATCTTCTTCCAAGTATGCAGTGCTAGGCTGCATTAACAGAGGGATAGAATCAAGATCACGTGAAGTGCTAGTATCACTTTATAATGCCTTGGTAAAACCACACTTGGAATACTGCATGCGGTTTTGGTTGCCATGATAGAATAGAGTAGAGTTGGAAGGGACCTTGGAGGTCTTCTAGTCCAGCCCCCTGCTCAAGCAGGAGAACCTTATACCATCTCAGACAACTGACTATCTAGTCTCTTCTTAAAAATCTCCAGTGATGGAGCGCCCACGATTTCTGGAGGCAAGCTGTTCCACTGGTTAATTGTCCTCACTGTCAGGACGTTTCTCCTTAATTCCAGGTTGCTTCTCTCTTTGATCAGTTTCCAACCATTGTTTCTTGTCCTGCCTTCTGATGCTTTGGAGAATAATGTTACCCCCCCTCTTCTTTGTGGCAGCCCCTCAAATACTGGAATACTGTTATCATGTCACCCCTATTTCTTCTTTTCTTTGGACTAGCCAAACCCAAGTCCTGCAACCGTTCTTCATATGTTTTAGTCTCCAGGTCTTGGATCATCTTAGTTGCTCTTCTCTGAACTTTTTCCAAGGTCTCAACATCTGCTTTTGTAGTATGGTGACCAATATTGGTTGCAGTGTTCCAGGTGTGATAATTAAAAAAGATGTTGAGATTCCAGAAAGAGTGCAGAGAAGAGCAACAAAGATGATCAGTTGACTGGAGGCTAAAACATACGAAGAACGGTGGCAGGAATTGGGTATGTCTAGTTTAATGAAAAGAAAGACTGGAGGGTGACATGATAGCAGTCTTCCAATATTTGAGGGGCTGCCACAAAGGAGAGGGGGGGGGGTCAAGCTATTCTCCAAAGTGCCGGAAGGCAGGACAAGAAGCAACAGATGGAAACTAATCAAGGAGGAAACCAACCTAGAACTAAGGAGAAATTTCCTGACAGTCAGAACAATTAATCAGTGGAACAATTTGCCTTCAGAAGTTGTGGGTGCTGCAACACTGGAGGTTTTTAAGAAGAGATTGGATAACAATTTGTCTGAAATAGTACAGGATCTCCTGCTTGAGCAGGCGGGGGGTGGATTAGAAGATCTACAAGGTTCCTTCTAACTGTGTTATTCCATGTTCCATGTAAATGCCATTTATTTATTTATTTATTTATTTATTTATTTATTTATTTATTTATTTATTTGTTTGTTTGTTTGTTTGTTTGTTTGTTTGTTTGTTTGTTTGTTTATTCATTCATTCATTCATTCATTCATTCATTTAATTTTCTACCCATTTCATAACGAAATGACTCAGCATTATAACATTAAAATCCTAACAAATAAATGTCTCGAATACAATAAAAATAGAAATCCCAATCAAGATAAAATTAAAATTAAAACATGGGGAGGGAGGGAGGGAACAGCATGTTAGTTGAACAACAACCTCCAGTGTGTGATGCTGCCCCCAGCACTTCCGGGTTTTGGCAAAACTATGACCCTCGTAAACCGCTGGCTCCCGTAATGACTGCAGTGTCCGGTTAATAACCAGAGATTCACTGAACAGCTGAAGTGATCTGCTTAATGACCACTACCAAAAAAGGTTGCAAAATTGCTGTCAACGCTGCTAACCTTGGATGTTCTTGCTTTGACAATATATGAAGTTTAACTTGTGTGTTACTCTTAGAGTTAGAATTAGATGATACTGGGGAGGGGAGGAAGAATATGTATGGAAATTATTTCGACATAACAACATTGTAGTAGAGTGCTTTTCAAGGTTTTTTTGTAATAAGAGATGATTAGACATGGCGGGTTGAAGAACTGGTGGGAAAGCCAGCATTTCAAACTAATTGGAGAATGTGATTTATGACAGTTACTTAGAGGAGGGAATTGTGCTTTGATACTATGTGCTCAGGGGAGGGGAATCCAGATTTCGGCTTCAACCATGTATGTGCCGATGCCATGCTACTCGAATAAAGATTCTTTAAGGTAAACAATGCCTCGAAGTTCTTTGAAGAGTTTCATCTGTCGGAACCATGACAATTGCATCAGTCATATGACCAACCTGATTGATGACTGTCACGAATTACAATTGTGATGGGCAGGTTCCATTACGGTCCTAAATTGAGGACTATCTCTAGGTCAGGGGTTCCCAACCGGGGGTGCTCGCACCCCTGGGGGTGCTCAACGACATTCCAGGGGGGGTGCAAAAACTTGGTTTTTAAAAACTATAGTGTATATGCATAATTCGTTGCCGTTATTTCAAACTTTTGTAAGGGGGGGTGAGAATATATCAGAAGCGTTCTAGGGGTGCGGGGTATAGAAAAGTTTGGGGGAGCTGCTGCTTTAGGTTATTATTCTTTTTTTTGCCTTAGTAAGAGTACATAATTTTACCCACTTTAGTTTTAAACAATTCTTTGTCATTGTCTTGGAGTTGTTCAACTTTTCTACTCTATCCCCGAATAGTCGTGTCTAGCAGCAGAACACATGTTTACCAGCAGTCTTCTTCTTCGGTGTCAAACATGAAAAGAACTTTTCAGATAGAGGGTGTAAAACAGCACGCTTCCAGCCCGCTCCAGAACGTTTGGGGACCAAACTGTTTTGCATGAAATGCTAATGCTAGCAAATGGGAGCAAGAATCGGTCCCATTTCCTGTAATGCTGTGTATCATCATAATCTCTTTAAATACTCTCCTTATTTCATTGTTCTCTGTGCCATCTGGCATCTGACTTCAAATTGGATTACGGAGGCAAAAAGTGTTAAATTCTATGCATAGAATCCTGGTCTGCTCCACAGGACCTCGTTTTTTTTCCCCTTCACATTCGTTGCTTTCATGAACCTAAATGTGGCTAAAAGCCTAGTACGCAGCAACCAACACAATAGAAACAAGCCCATTCGAAGCCATTCTGTAAGAAACAGTGCAGCTGTATTGAAGTCTGTGTTGATTTTGTATTTTGCAGTGCCGTCGGGGAGTGAGAGGGAGTGGAAAGTCTGCAAGACTGTATTGTGAGCAAAGTCCTGATCTTTTTGTGCGTGCGCTGCATGCATATGCCAAAGAGCGTAGACATTGGACCACAGCACCATGCCTGCCATCTTGCAGATGTTGTTTCCCTCAGTGGCTTCTGCCAGTGTTTTGTTCTGCATTTTTGATGTGGTATTTGTTGTTTGGTAGAGTATGTCAGGATTTGCACTGATTAAAAATAGCATTTAAAAATGAATAAATAAAACTTCCTGACAAAGAATTTTCCTGACAGTGAGCACAATCAACCATTGGAACAGCTTGCCTTCAGGGCTTGTGGCTGCTCCTGCCATGGCCCTATCAAATCCTGGTTTGGAGAAAGAGGAAGAGTGGGAACTGGGACCGTCTGACGGGGATGGTATTCCCCTGGCCCCTCCAGTTGACTGGACAGGGGAATGCCTGCCGTCACAAACACAGGGGAGGATCCGCTGCAGACAGGCAGTGGTGATAAGAGCAGATCCCCTCTGATGAGGAACAGCTGCCTCCCCCACCCAATCCGAGGGCACAGAGAGTGGAGTGGAGGAAACCTCAGTGGAGGTCTGCAAGGGTATTAGAAGGAGGCCGCCCCAGCCCTCCTCACAAGAAACATCTGGCTTGTGCTGATTTAATCAGAGGCCTGGGGCGGGTGTCTTCATCAGGAACAATTGTTTTGCTTCGGCACTCACTTCTACAGCCCTTGTAAACTCTGCTTCGGATCATGTTTCTGCCCCGTGGACTCTGATCTTGTTTTTGGATTTTGAACTTGTTTATGACTTATGGATCTTTCCTTATTTTTGGACTATGGGCTCCCTCCTTGCCTGGTGAATCAGCTCTGGTGACTATAGGCTTTAGTTTGTGGAACTGTCTTACATTGACTGTGGGTGGTTGCCTTTGGAAAAGTTTGGGGTGGAGCTTTACCAGCCATTGTAGAGCCATTTGAGGTGGGATAGCACAGTGCTTACTGGCCGGATGCCCTTCCTGATGTCTACACAGTGTTCACAGCAGACCATAATTCATTGCACCCAGAGACAGAAATATCTGCCGCTACCTTGAACTCACAGTCTCCTGATTGTCAGGCAAGAGGTCCACCTCAAGGCCATTGCATCACTCTAATTCCTTATATATGCTTTGATGAAAATAAGATGAAGTCACATAGACTTAATTCACCTATGTGGGAACAGTTAAGCAAAGAGATGCTTTAACTCCGAACTCTTCCAAGTGATTTGTTGGAAGTTATCTTGGGCAGTTGAGTCAAACTTGAGTTTCATGTGCCATTCTTGGAGTTCTCTAGCAAAAACTGAAGATCGCTGGTAAAAGATTCTTTTCAAGCTTCCAGTTGTTATTTTCAGCCATGATATCAGTTGGGGGGGGGATATTTGGATCCATTTTACAGACAGGATAGGTGAGACTCTTTTCTTTTTCCCCTTGACAACGTTTTCAAGAACCTCATCCTTAAGAATTTCATCAAGTCTAGAAAATTAAATAACATTTTAAGTGGCGACTTGCTCAATCTGCAGTGAAGTCCGGCTATCAATATTTCAATTATATCATTTTAACAGAACAGAATAACAGTGTTGGAAGGGACCTTGGAGGTCTTCTAGTCCAACCCCCTGCTCAGGCAGGAAACCCTATACCATTTCAGACAAGTGGTTGTCCAATCTCTTCTTAAAAACTTCCAATACTGGAGCATTCACAATTTCTGGAGGCAAGTTGTTCCACTGATTAATTGTTCTAATATAATGAGCAGTAATGATAGCATGGTGTTTAACTCGAAGTTTCACCTTTACGCATGTTCAAGGGGTCAAATAAATCAGCCAAATCATAATCTCTCAGCTGAAACTCTTATGTTTGAAAGCCTCAAACAAAACATGGGTTTTCCCCATAGAATCATAAAGTGATAGCGTTGGGAGGAACTACAAGGCTAAATTAGTCCAACACAGTGCAATTTTCAAGAAAAAAAAACTTAAATCATCCCCAAGATTTGGCTATCCAGCTGCTTCTTAAAACCCTCAAGAGATGGAGATTCTACACTTTATAGAGAAACTATTCCATCGTTGTATAGATTTGATTGAAAGGAAGTTTTTCTTTATATTTTCTAGGATTCTTCAAAAAATAGGGCAACTTTATCTTGTGGATCATCAATCCTCCCAGGAATATATTCTCTTGACCACCATCAGATCTCAATATGAAAAACCTGGTGACTGCCTCCCAAATCTTGACAAAGCAGGGAAAATGATCTATTCTTTATTGAGTAATTAAATATTCCGATACTCAGTGAAGCTGAGATCATCTCAGATTGATGAGCAGAGTATTGGAAGCTAATGCTAGGCAATCGATGGTGTACTTCAATCTGAAAACAGATAATTACTTCCACCCCAAATTCCAGCATTTTCAGAAGACCAGAGATTGGACAACCATTTATCTGAAATGGTATAGGGCAGGGGTAGGCAACTTTGGCTCTTTTATGACTCATGGACTTCAACTCCCAGAATTCCTGAGCTTGTGGACTTCAACTCCCAGAATTCCTGAGCCAGTCATGCTGACTCAGGAATTCTGGGAGTTGAAGTCCACGAGTCATAAAAGAGCCAAGGTTGCCTACCCCTGATATAGGGTTTCCTGCTTGAGCAGGGAATTGGACTAGAAGACCTCCATGGTCCCTTTCAATTCTGTTAAACCCCAACCAATTTTTCCAGGTCAGCTCATTAGTTTTGAAGAAGCTCAACTCAGGTTGAAAGATATCACCAGAGAATGGTGGCTTTCAGGGTTGAGCATTATGCTCAGCTGTTCCAAAGGTGCTTTTTCAAAAGACAACTGGACTTTGCTTTTTCTCAAAGATATTTTGCTTCCCATCCAGGAAGCATCATCAGTTCTGTCTTCCATTCTGAAGGAGAAGCACCCGAGGTTTCTGTTTCTTCTTGAATTCTGAAGGAGATGGATGAGAAGTGAACATCTTCAAGAAATAACAAGAAAGTCCAGTTGCCTTTTGAAAAAGCACCATGACTTAGATTAGGTCCATGGACCAGTACCCGGCCGCAGCATGCCAGCAACTAGTCCACACAAACAAGCAAAGCCCCATGTGTGAGATGCAGGCAGCACACAAAACCACACCCCCTCCGGTCTGGAAAAACATCTCTCCACGGAACCAGTCCATGGTGCCCAAAAGGTTGGGGACCTCTGAGTTAGATGACTGAGAATCTCCATAGACATTAGGATTAGCTACAAATAATAAAACAAATTTTCCTTCACTAGTCAATTCATCACAGCTAATAGCAATAAACGGCAGTGCTTAATCTTTCCAAAACAGCTGAGATAAATCTCAGTTATAGCCTTGGCAGGACAATTGAGCCCAGAAATTTTCTGGAATTTCTTCTCAATTTCCTCTCCAATTTAAAAAAAAAAAAAAAAAAAAGTCACTGCTCAGAATACAAAGAAGAAGTGAAGAAGCTTCTTGGACAAGAAGCGAAACCTCTTTAAGCACAACAAAGAAAGTTCAGTTGCCTTTTGAAAAAACACCTTTGGGACAACCATGACCTGGATGACTAAAAATCTCCATAGACCAGAGGTGGGGAAACTATGATCTCTTTATGACTTGTGGACTTCAACTCCCAGAATTCCTGAGCCAGCATGGGAGTTGAAGTCCACAAGCTCAGGAATTCTGGGAGTTGAAGTCCACAAGCTCAGGAATTCTGGGAGTTGAAGTCCACAAGCTCAGGAATTCTGGGAGTTGAAATCCACAGGTCATAAAAGGGCCATAGTTCCCCACCCTGCCACAAACACTCAGAATATAAAATTTCACAAATTGGTCCATTTTCCTTTCATTCATAGTACAATCATTTTAACCTAGATCTAAAGAGAGACAGAGGTAGATGACAAATTCTTTGCCGAAGAATGAGTTCTGAGTTTTGGAAACACCCGCCCCTTAAAACAAAACAAAACAAAACATGAATCTGAGGAAACCCTCATTCCTCCATAAGGATCAGTCCGTCCCAGTGTCAGGGAGTGCACACGTTTTAAAAATCTTATCCTTAAAAAGTACCTCAGGCCAGCAGGAAAATTAGACTCTTTTTCTCTCTCTGCTTGTAGAGATGGCTTCTCTTTCATCATTGACCCTGAATGAAACAGCCCGTTAGCTATTTCAGGCGAAGTAAAGTACGCTGTTGTCGTGTTTCTCTGACAAAAAGATGGGAATTGATTCAATGTAAGAGAGTTCCAGCTGCCATTAAGCCACTGGTGCCTGGACATCTCCGGTGTATTCAAAATGATGGCTGGAGAGGAGAAAAAGACAAATTCTAATTTATCACCAGCTCCCAGATCTGTGGCAAAGGGACAGGTTTTAACTATTCTTGTCCATTTCCACAATACCCAGAGGAGTATATAAATTATCCAATCATCTAAGTGAATGATTTATGACTCCCTTTTGGCTCCAACAGAGGGTTTTCTGGCTTCATTCATCTTCTTGGATATAATTGGAAGTAAAATTAAAAATACTTTGCTTTTTCAGTTCATCGGAATGAAGCTAGCCACGCTTTAGCGGGAGCTGCAGGTGTGACGTCCATTAAGGCTGCAACGGGATCTTTCTTTTTCTCACATATTTTTTTTTTCTGAAGAGAAAAGGGAGGACATTAACACAAATTGTCACCTATTTTTCCCCCTCCCCTCTCCCCAAAGCCACCAGATTTTAACTTCTGCATGAAGGAAATATCATTTCTAGATGCTCTGCTTGATAAAGTACATGATTCTCTGGCTTCATGGCCAGGATTCTGCATGGCAAAATTGCATGGAAGGATGAGGCTTAAAAGGAAAATCAAACCATATAATTTATTTCTGCCAAAAACTGGGGAACAAAACACTGGTTTGAGGAGTTAGAGGCAATTGGCCCAAATCAGGAATCATACAGTGAAAACTCTAAAATGGGCTTGTTATGATTAGAGAGAGAGAGAGAGAGAGAGAGAGAGAGAGAGAGAGAGAGAGAGAGAGAGAGAGAGAGAGAGAGAGAAATTTCTCAAAGGAAATATATATAATATATATATAGATATATATATATATATATATATATAGATAATATATATATATTATATATATAGATATATATATATATATATATATATATATATATATATATATATATATATATATATATATATATTAAAAAATTACAAAAACCTTGCTTTATCTTCTTGGATGATGGCGCCTCTAATCTTAATCCTTCCTTTCCCCACAAATCACTTCAAGTACTTAACACAGTTAACAACCAGGACAAAAATGCACACAGACACAAGCACACATGTACATACATACACACAAAAGCAAAGACCATTAGAAGCTATGTCATAAATCTCTTTTATTTAAATTACAGAAACTCTTTCTTTCTTTCTTTCTTTCTTTCTTTCTTTCTTTCTTTCTTTCTTTCTTTCTTTCTTTCTTTCTTTCTTTCTTTCTTTCTTTCTTTCTTTCTTTCTTTCTTTCTTTCTTTCTTTCCCTCCCACCCATTTGCCACCAGGTGACTCTAGGCGGCTTACAACATTAAAATAAAACCATAGATATATGTATAAATGTGTAAAATTGCATTAAAAATTACAATGAATTATAACTAAAGATGGGGAGGGAGGGAGGGAGGGAGGAGGGAAGGGAGGGAAGGAGGGAGGAGAAATAATTGCTATTTTCACCATTATTAGATGAGGTATGAGATTTTACAGAAGGGGGCGAGATCTTGATCAATGGAAGTAAATAGATCAATTTCAGTAAGGCATTTGATGAAGTGGACCACAACCTACTCCTGGGTTGTATAAACAGAGTCATAGAATCAAGATCACGCAAAGTATTAGTACCCGTTTTATAAAGCCCTAGTAAGACCACACCTCAAATACTGCAGCCAATTTTGGTCACCATATCACAAAAGAGATGTTGAGAGTTTGGAAAAAAATTCAGAGAAGAGCAACTAAGATGATCAAAAGCCTGGAGACCAAAACATATGAACAACGGCTGCGGGACTTGGGTTTGGCTAGTCTAAAGAAAAGAAGAAATAGGGGAGAGATGATAGCAGTATTCCAGTATCTGAGCGGCTGCCACAAAGACGAGGGGGTCACATTATTCACCAAAGCACCAAAGGGAAGGACGAGAAACAATGGTTGGAAACTGGTCAAGGAGAGAAGCAACCTGGAATTAAGGAGAAACTTCCTGACAGTGAGGACAATCAACCAGTGGAACAGCTTGCCTCCAGAAATCGTGGGCGCTCCATCGCTGGAAGTTTTAAAAAAGAGACTGGACAATCACCTGTCTGAGATGGTATAGGTCCTCCTGCTTGAGCAGGGGGCTGCACTAGAAGACCTCCAAGGTCCCTTCCAATTCTATTCTATTCTATTCTATTCTATTCTATTCTATTCTATTCTATTCTATTCTATTCTATTCTATTCTATTCTATTCTATTCTATTCTATTCTATTCTATTCTATTCTATTCTATTCTAATGTTTCTCATCCTTAGCAATTTTAGGATGTGTGGACTTCAACTCCCAGAATTCCCCAGTCAACTTAATGTTGCTGAGGTTCTGAGGCACCCTAACCCTTTAAGCTCGGAAAAAGCAATTCAGGCTGACACCTTCGGTTGACTGAAATCATTTGCCAGTTCCTAATTTCTACCCTGCAATACACATACATACTGTGTTTTCACATGAACACCTTAACAGAGAACAGCATTGAGTCACTTTATGCTGATTTTGGGAGTACAGCAAAGTTGGCCCTCTTTAGAACATGAGTGGAGGCCAACAAGATATGCTTGTCATGGGGACTAGATTCAGAAATTAAAACCTCAACTGCAAAAGGAGGCAAAGAAAAACAATTGCATTTTTCTACTGAAAAATGCATGCATGCAAGGGAAGGAAGGAAGGAAGGGAGGGAGGGAGGAAGGAATTTAGAATATTAGGGTGATTTCAATGAATGTGCATTTTCCAGGATAGTCAAAAAATTCAAAATGCTGGCGATTGTGTGATTGAAGTTTCACATGGTTTTTGAGTGTCACGCAATGTCATACAATGCACATAAAAAAAGTTGTGTTTTGATTGCCACATCATCTCTGCTGAATTGACCTTTTTGACCATATATTTGCAAACACCTCAGTTTTAATGTTGAAGTGTTTAGGATTTTAATACTCATGGGCATATTTTAATGATCTTTTAAAAAATTCCGGGCTTCTTTATGAGTCTCCTGATAGTCCTCTAAGACAAAAGGTGCATTATTAAGATTAGTTGCACTGTGATTTGTGCTATTAGGGAACAAGTATGAAATAGAGGCCGGTGATTGTAAAATTCAATTTTGCTTCATTGCTTCATTTTTCTGCACTTCAATTTCTCATACCCTCTTACCACGTTTGTTTGCAAAGTTATGTTTTAAAATGGGTGCCAATTGCTTTTTATATTCTTAGATTTACATTACACACGTTATTATTCAACTTTCCCTTCACATTACCAATGAACAGGTGCAGATGGATAAAATTCGATAAAAGCTACCTTTATTGATATATAATTGAATCAACTTGTCTGCAGTGTTTTACTGCCTCAAACGTACAGTTCTAACTTAGTAATATTTAGTACTGAGATGGCTATGTCACAATTCAGAGCTTTCTCCCATTTAGCGCCAGTCTTTGGAAATTCACCTGCACCACAATTACACCTCAAGGGAGGGAAGGAAGGAGGGAGGGAGGAAGGGAGAGAGGGAGGGAGGGAAGGAAGAAAGGAAGGAGAAGGGAAGGAAGGAGGGAGGGAGGAGAAGGGAGGGAAGGAGGGAAGGAGAAAAAGGGAAGGAAGGAGAGAGGGAGGGAGGGAAGGAAGGAGAAGGGAAGGAATGAGGGAGGGAGGAGAAGGGAGGGAAGGAGGGAGGGAGAAAAGGGGAAGGGAAGAAAGGAGGGAGGGAGGGAGGGAAGGAAGGAAGGAAGGAAGGAAGGAAGGAAGGAAGGAAGGAAGGAAGGAAGGAAGGAAGGAAGGAAGTTCCCATTTGCTGATATGCCACCTTCTATTCAAAAATTAGGAAAAAAATGCACAACGCACTGATTTCCCAAAAACATTTGGCTCTGGTTTAGAAAGAGGACCCCATCATTCAGAATGCCACCATCTGGCCAATCTCGGGACTAATTCAGCTCCTTTTCTTTCTCAATAACCCAAGGATGCTCATATTAAAAAGGATCATTTTTGGGTCAGAGGGAATAGCTTCCAAGCATCATGAATGGAAACAGAAGAACCGACACTGAGGCTGTTCCAGACTGTGCAGTTGACAGATTGCAAAAAATTTCATTCTGGGGACTTTCGTTGGAGAAATTATTAAATCGGTTCCTGCCTGGACAAATAGCCTTATATTCATGAGATAACAAGAATAAATGAATGAATGTGTACACACACACACACCCTCTCTCTCTCTTTCACTCACACACACACACACACTGAAGGAGGCAAGTTACACAAACTTACTTTGTGTATTCTCCTAATCTGAAAACAATGAACGAATAAAGCAAGTCCCTCTGCCTATAAAAGAAGGAAGATTGACTGATGGGATGTGGGGAGGAAAAGGTGTCACAGGTATTTCTTCCCCTCCCCCCCCCCCGTTTCATTCAGATCCAATCGTGCTTTTCTGCAACCAAACGACACTTTTGCAATGCTGTAGATCAATCCCAAAGTTTGTTAGCATTGATTTAACACTGGGCTTAATTGGCTCGAAATCTCACCGAGTGCAACAAGCTGTAAGTGTTAATTTGCTGGGTAATTCAAATGTAAGCACAGTAGTATATGCATACGTGTGTGTGTGTGTGTGTGTGTGTGTGTGTGTGTCCCATGACAATCAGGAGATTCTCCTCCCTTTTCCCCTTCCCCTCCATCTTCTCTTTTCCAGAACAACCAGGTTTTTTTTCCCCCTCCTTATTAACTTTATCCTGGAGAATGAATGAATGAATGAATGAATGAATGAATGAATGAATGAATGAATGAATGAATGAATGAATGAATGAATGAATGAATGAATGAATAAAAATGACAATAAGTCTCAGGTTTAATTTCAGAAAACACACCATTTTTAATGAGGTTTCTTTTGTTTGTTTGGTACCAGATGATGGAGCAGCTACCGTATTTCCCCAAAAATAAGACCCAACTGGAAAATAAGTCCTTGCATGATTTTTCAGGATGCTCGTAATATGAGCCCCACCCCCAAAATAAGCCCACTTAAGATGGTCAGCCAGATGGATGAATTTAGTACCGTATTTCACCGAATGTAAGCCCTAACCAGAAAATAAGCCCTAATGCATCTTTTGGAGCAAAACTTAATATAAGTCCTGGTCTTATTTTGGGGGAAACACGATATATTCCTTAGGGTGACCGAAGGCTGATTAATGCAGAGAGATGGAATCACAGGTCACTCAAAGGCTGTGTCATCAGCATCTGCAGATCCAAGAGGGCAGTTCCACCAGCCTCATCAGACCTCTACCCCTGTGTACCTGGGTCAATGTTCTACATGCATACAAAACATATAAAGAACTAAAACATATAAAGAACGGCTGCTGGAATTGGGTATGTCTAGTTTAATGAAGAGAAGGACGAGGGGGGGACATGATAGCAGTGTTCCAATATCTCAGGGGCTGCCCCAAAGAAGAGGGAATCAAGCTATTCTCCAAGGCACCTGAAGGCAGGACAAGAAGCAACGGATGGAAACTAACCAAAGAGAGAAGCAACCTAAAACTAAGGAGAAATATCCTGACAGTTAGAACAATTAATCAGTGGAATGACACCCTCCAGAAGTTGTGGGTGCTCCATCATTGGAGGTTTTGAAGAAGAGACTGGACAACCATTTATCTGAAATGGTATAAAGGTTTCCTGCCTGAGCAGGGGGCTGGACTAGAAGACCTCTAACGTCCCTTCCAACTCTGTTATTCTGTTATTCGGTAAAGAACTAAAGCTTGATCAAACTGGCATAACTACCATCTTGCCTTTTTTGACCTACCTCCCCATCATTTCTCCCATAGACATTGGTGGCTGGAATTTTTCATTTTTGGGACTGGGGATATTTTTTTGGATTTTTTTCTTTGATGGGCCTATTCTAGTTTTTCCATAATAGTTGTTGTGCTTTCCTTCTTTGAGTGATAGGCAACATTGGTGCCTTTTATCGGCCCTCAATCTTCCAAATTCAAAGACTATCATTGGAAGCTTGGGGAACCACAGGAATAGAGGCTCCTTCTGTGCCATCTTGAGTCTATCTTAGTACTAAATTTGCAGAATTTGAAAATGATACGTTTGCTCTGTGGAGGATGTCTGTTGCCCGGGTACAAAAGGTGGAATAATTAAGTATTGGGTAGAATTTGAGAAGATCTCACTGATTTTTACTTTTTATTCCCATCATTCATTTGCTACTCCAAATGGTCAGGTGATCAATGTAATTAAAAAAAAGAGGTGTTTAAGAAAAAAAATGCAAATAAATTGTCCCTTAGGTCGGACATGATATTGAGGAACTTCATGGACACATCCATGCAGTTGATGAAGAAATGATTGGTTATTGTTTTCTTTTGAAATATTTCTAATTTCCCAGCTTAGCCTACAATCCTGGGATTTTCTGGACATCCTAGATCCTACATCCAATCCTCCTACGATTGGGCAACCGTTTGTCCAAGATGATGTAAGGACTCCTGCCTTCAAGGTCTCTTCCAACCTTCTAGTTCTGATTGATTCCATGATTCCATGATTCCATGATTCCATGTTTCTATGATTCTATGATTCCATGTTTCTATGATTCCAGGATTCCATGTTTCTATGATTCTATGATTCCATGAAGCTGGATCTGCTCAACTTCCAATTCTAGACAAGGTCAATCTTCACGATCTTCTTTAGAGGGAACTTCTTTCCTTCTTCTTCTATGATTAGGAGCCTGTTACAAATTCCCTGTAATAAGTCACAAACTAGTTCAGTTTGTAAATTGTACACTTGACACATAACAGTGAATGCTTATCAGTTATCAGCATCAAATTCCTGGGTGTACAGCTAACGAGTAGGCTGGCTTGGTCGCTCAACAGTGAGAAACTGGTAAAGCGGGCACAGCAGCGCCTGCATTTTCTGCGTCTCATGAGAAAACCACATCTCCCTTCCCCTGTCCTGACCACTTTCTACAGAGGGACAATCGAGAGCATCCTGTCATACAGCATCACAGTCTGGTTTGGAAGCATCACTGCTTCAGACAGGAAGGCGGTGCAGAGAGTGGTGAGGATGACCGAAAAGATCATTGGCAGTTCCCTCCCTCCCATCCAGGACATAGCACAGAAGCGTTGCTTGAGCAGGGTCCGTAAGATTATCTGGGACACTACACATCCTCTTCACGACCTGTTTTCCTTGTTACCTTCTGGGAGGAGACTTCGTGGTATCTGCAGCAGAACATCCAGATTCAGCCATAGTTTCATTCCATACAGCATTAACCTTGCGAACTCTCAAGCTTCCTCCTTCCGTTATATATTCAAGATGGACAGTATTTAATATTTATTTGTTATGTATATGTAAGGGTGTGGGTCTATACATATGTTGTATATAGCATGTTTTAGGGGTGGGTCATGTATGTGTTTCACTTTGAGAGCGGGCAACTACATTTCATTTTTAATGTGTGCCATGGTGCCCACAATAAAAAAATGACAATAAAGGTTATCTTATCTTATCTTATCTTATCTTATCTTAATTTGTCTGCGTTGTTTTCAATTCATAATATCCCAATTTAGGAAAGTCTTTACTTCCTTTATGCCTATCTTCCACTTTCATTGACACCTGCTAACATTTCCCTTTGTCAGGCATGATGGAAAACTCAAGTAACATCTTCATATTGTTGAGAACATACCATCATGAGCGTGGCTGCAGGGGAAGTTTTGAGCATGCGAGGGGAGCACACCTGTAATACTTTGATAGATTTCACCGTGTCTTGTAAAGAGCCAGGGAAGCTGAACTGTCACATCAAATCATGACTTTTAGCAGTCTGAAACAAAGTCAGCTTTATGAGGAGAGCCCTGTGCCATAACCTCTCTTTGTTTCTTTCCAGCAGCAAATATAAACAAGGATGAGACACAGCAGGCATTGCAGAATAGCAAAACAAAAAATGCAAGTCTCTGTGTGCAATCTGCAATCAGCAGTGTTTGTGTGTGTGTGAGTGTGTGTGTGTAAATTATTCCTTCGGGACATTCTTTTGCAATTCTGTAAAAAGGGATTGAAATATTTCACCCCTTCAGAAACTCTATCCTGCTTTCAAAGGAGCGTAGTTTGCCATCACTGGCCATTATCTCCAAAGCCAAATCTCATTTACCATATCAAATTGCAAAGTAATTGTTTTATTTGCATATTCTGTGCAGGGAGCCATATGCGTTCGCAGTAAACTCAGTTTTCTCCTGGGTTGATGAGTCTTTGGGTAAAAAAAACCCAAAATGTAAATAAGTCTGGTGCATTTCTGGATTTTATTTCTTCCAAGGTTTTCTCCAGTTGCTGCAATGTGATACGTATTTCTAGGTTTGTGCAAGTTGTGCAAAGGATGTTCCATTCTGAAGATGCTTCAGGCAAAGCCTGCTTTCTGAATTGCCTCCATCTTTGAAATGGTGTTGCTGTGCCTACACATGCAGGCTGATGTGCCCAAGAACAACTTCTAAGGTAGACTTTTCATTGCTGTGGCTGCTTTCATGATGCAGGAAGAAGTTGCTTTCAGTGCTTTTCTGTCCATTGCATAAACCTCTTTTAAAATCTCTGTCATTGTAAACAGTATCGTTGTGGTGGAAGGTAGTCTGGATTCCCAGGAGGGAGGGGCTGCATTCCAGAGGACCAAGAGACAGCAAAGTTTAGATAGTTTGGTTGAGAGGAAGAGGGTTAAAGGCAACTCCTCCTTGGGAGTTCTCAGAGTATATTTTTAACAATGCAAGTAGTTGTTTTAATTTGGCCAGTTTTTGTCTATAGGCGAGGAACAGTAAAGCAAACTACTTTGAAGTAACTCTGTGTATCTTTCTTGGTTTTTGGAGCCTGAAATTGCCTTTGCAAATAATAATAATAATAATAATAATAATAATAATAATAATAATAATAATAATAATAATAATAATAATAATAATAATAATAATAATAATAATAATAATAATAATAATAATAATAATAATAATAATAATGTTGGAAGGGACCTTGGAGGTCATCTAGTCCAACCCCCTGCTCAGGCAGGAAACACTATACCAGTGATGGTGAACCTTTTAGAGGCCGAGTGCCCAAACTGCAATCCAAAACCCACTTATTTATCACTGGGTGCCAGGTGGGCATGGCCCACTGGGTGAGCGTGGCTGTGGTGGTCATGGCAGACTGGGTGGGTGTGGCCAAGGTGGGTGTGGTCACCTCGATGTTGCTCATGGGGAGGGACACCAATGGGGGCCGGGCATGGTTGGGGGAGATCCAGGGGGGTCTCTGGCAGGTGGGGTGGTGGGCAGGAGGCTCATCCTGCAGGGTGAGGCGAGGCAAGGCGAGGCAGGGTGGGGGTACCATTGCCGTGGGGCAAGATGAGGCAGGGGCCGGGGCGGCTGCTGCCTGACACCATCAGCCCCCGCACACAGAGGCCAGCGAGCGCATGGGGGCTGACAGTTCAGAGAAGTGCCCACAGAGAAGGCTCTGAGTGCCGCCTCTGGCACGCATGCCATAGGTTCGCCACCACTGTCCTATACAATTTCAGACAAATGGCTGTCCAGTCTCTTCTTAAAAACTTCCAGTGTTGGAGCATTCACCGCTTCTGGAAGCAGGTTGTTCCACTGGTTAATTGTTCTAACTGTCAGGAAGTTTCTCCTTAGTTCTAGGTTGCTTCTCTCCTTGATGAGTTTCCATCCATTGCTTCTTGTCCTGCCTTCAGATGCTTTGGTGAATAGCTTGACTCCCTCTTCTTTGGGGCAGCCCCTGAGATATTGGAACACTCGTATCATGTCCCCCCTCGTCCTTCTCTTCATTAAACTAGTCATACCCAATTCCAGCAACCGTTCCTTATATGTTTTAGCCTCCAGTCCCCTAATCATCTTTGTTGTTCTTCTCTGTACTCTTTCTAGAGTCTCAACATCTTTTTTACATCGTGGTGACCAAAATTGGATGCAGTATTCCAAGCGTGGCCTTACCAAGGCATTGTAAAGTGGTATTAATACTTCACGTGATCTTGATTCTATCCCTCTGTTAATGCAGCCCAGCACTGCGTTGGCTTTTTTGGCAGTTGCAGCACACTGCTGGCTCATATTTAAGTGATTTTTGTCTCAGTGTGTATGACTTAGTTTCCATCTTCTTCCCATGTATGTATATTATGTACATTTGCTTGCTTGTTTTTTTGAAATGTGCTTTATATTTTGTTTGGGGAAAAAATATTAAGTGTTGCACCAATATACTCATTAGCCAATTCAAAAAGGGGAAAAAATACTGGATAACTACACATGGATTCATGCTTTGTTTTGTAAAGTTTAGATCGCGCTCATTTAGTATCAGAATTTACAAGACGTTCTTAACACTTTCCTGCAACTTATAAGGAAAAATTCTTCCAATATTTTTCCCCCCATATCTATTTCTGGAATGAAATCATGGCATCTTGAGAATGCCACTGAATTCACTGAGCTGCAGAAAGGTGGTTTGATTGACGGGCAATAAACAATCCTTTTACTCCTTAACCTTGATTGCTTAGAGGATAGATAGGCAAATCTGACCGCAGAGTCAGAGAAAGCAATGAATGGAGAGGGCTAGGTGATTGCCTAATCATATGCAGCTTGTCCTGAATAGTCAGCCAAAGAATTACACAGTGATAAAATGTAAGAAATTATGCTAAAAAAGACTGGTAGAAATCAGTGCACCATGCCTGTAAGTAGCACAGATTTTTTTTCTACTAGTAAAATATCTTCAATCTGACAGGTTGACAGTTCAAGAAGAATCTTTGCATGTTATCTACCAGCATGTTAGAGAGCAACTGTCCCAGTTGGGAGGAGGGATCAAGTAGGAAATTAGCCTAGACTCACTATGTAAACACAAGAGAGCAAGGTCTAACCCAGGGGTCTTCAAACTTGGCCCTTTTATGACTTGTGGACTTCAACTCCCAGAATTCCTCAGCCAGGCACGTTGGCTGAGGAATTCTGGGAGTTGAAGTCCACAAGTCATAAAAGGGCCAAGTTTGAAGATCTCTGGTCTAACCTCTCTGAATGCCCTTGAACTTTATCAGGTGAAAACTACCAGTCTGGGGAGATTCCTATATTATGGGCAGAGAACAATAAAGTAGTTAGTCTGAACTCTATGTCAAGCTATTGATTTAACAGCTAACCAACTCATGTGATATAAGACATAATGTTGGGAATGACTCAGCAGGGTCTGTGTCTCTTTAAGAGCCTTTGTATAGAGGGAAGGTTCTGCTGATGTGCTCTCTCTCTTCCATTTCCTGCTGTAACTGTGGTTTGTTGGATCCTGCTGTACTAGCACGTGTATATATATTGTTCCTGGTGTATGATATTGTAGATAGTGTAAGATAAACCACCATTTACTATAGGCCACTGTTTACTATATTTACTCCTGGGTTATCTCGCTCAATAAGACTGTGTATGCTCTGACACTACATGTGTGGGTTTGGTTATTCGTGCCTGACACATCACATTGGACCTTGAGTTCATACTTCTCCAACACTCTCTATATCCTTGAAGGAGCATGGGGGTCTGCAGAGGGGGATGTGCCATGTGTTATGATGCAAGTGTTGTCACTTACCTTGAATGTGGCAATGGCTGTGCTATTTTGAGGACACCACCACATGTGTACCATCTGTAGTTTACTGTATGGATAATATTTTATAGATGAGAACAAAGAAGGAAAGCATGGAGGTTGCTTGAACAAGAACACTTGCTTCAAATTATGCTCCAAGCCTGCAAACATTGTTACTTGTCAGTATCTTCCCGTCCCAACCCTCAACACATACAACCTGTTTGAATAATTAATAGGCACACAAGAATCCACAGGAAGACATCCCCAGGTGTTGTTGTTTAAAAAGCTAAAAGAAAAATTATAAGTAGTCCTCGACTTATGATGACAATTGAGCCCCAAATCTATGTTGCTAAGCGAGACATCTGTTAAATGGGTTTTGCCCCATTTTACAACTTTTTTTTTGCCACAGTTGTTAAGTGAATGACTGAAGCTGATAAGTTAGTAACACGGTTGTTAAGTGAATCTGGAATCTTCGTCATTGACTTTGCTTGTTCATGTGACTCTGGGACACTGCAACGGTCATAAATGTGAACCAGTGGCCAAGCATCTGAATTTTGATCACCTGACCGTGGGGATGCTGCTATGGTCCTAAGTGTGAGAAACATCCATGAGTCACTTTTTTCAGTCCTGTCATAACTTTGAATGGTCACTAAATGAACTCTTGCAAGTCAAGGACAACCTGTACTGAAGATTTCCACTGATTGCTATGCTTCAGGGCTTATTTTCTTTAAAATCAGGTTTATAATATTGCCCATCTTCTAGGTGGTAAACATAGGATTAAAAGAACCAATACAATAAGAAAAAAAGGAGCCAGAACAAATAATAGAACGTAACATTAATAAAAAAATAATAACGGGGCTGGAGGCTAAAACATATAAGGAACGGTTGCTGGAATTGGGAATGTCTAGTTTAATGAAGAGAAGGACAAGGGGGGGACATGATAGCAGTGTTCCAATATCTCAGGGATTGCCACAAAGAAGAGGGAGTCAAGCTATTCTCCAAAGCACCTGAAGGCAGGACAAGAAGCAATGGATGGAAACTCATCAGGGAGAGAAGCAACCTAGAACAAAAGAGAAATTTCCTGACTGTTAGAACAATTAACCAGTGGAACAACCTGCCTCCAGAAGTTGTGAAAGCTCCAACACTGGAAGTTTTTAAGAAGAGACTGGACAACATTTGTCTGAAATGGTATAGGGTTTCCTGCCTAAGCAGGGTGTTGGACTAGAAGACCTCCAAGGTCCCTTCCAATTCTTCCAACCCTAACAGGGAAAGCCACTTGTATATAAACAGAGAGCAAACTCCACTCCTTTCAAGCACTGATGATGTTACCAAGTTGGGTAATGAAATGTCTGCAACTCAACAACCAAGCTCAGAGAGCATCAAGGACCCCACAAATCTGCCCTGAGTTACTTATTCTCTGTTTTCCATATGTAGTCCCTAACAGTAGAGACATACAAGGAAAATAAGGAAATAGAATAGAGCAAGGGTCTTCAAACGTGGCCCTTTTATGACTGGCGGACTTCAACTCCCAGAATTCCTCAGCCAGGCACGCTGGCTGAGGAATTCTGGGAGTTGAAGTCCACCAGTCATAAAAGGGCCAAGTTTGAAAACCCCTGGAATAGAGAGAATAAATGACTCAATGGGAACTCATTCATTTCCGAATTAGACTGCTGCCTCTCCTCTGCCCTACAGCATTACTAGAGATGGAGGTTCTTATCCTCCTGCTTTGTAATCTTGGATTTTCTAGAGCTTTCAGATTCCATTCTCAGTTGGATGGCCACTAAAAGCTTTTGAAGTTAGCACCAAACAGTGCATCTTAAATGGGCCTTCATCCTCCTTTGGTCATTGACTGACTTCTCCTTTCTAGTCTACCTTCAGATGAGTAGAATATTGGTTCAAGGAGAGCAATGGATGTTAACTAATCAAGGAGAGATTCAACCTAGAACTAAGGAGAAATTTCCTAACAGTGAGAACAATTAACCAGTGGAACTGCTTGCCTTCAGAAGTTGTAGGTGCTCCATCACTGGAGGCTTTTAAGAAAAGACTGGAGAGCCACTGGTCTGGAATGGCATAGGGTCTCCTGATTCAGCAGGGGGTTGGATTAGAAGACTTCCAAGGTACCTTCCAACTCTATTATTCTGTTATTTTCGAAGTCTAAAGCAAGTTTCAAGATACGTGGATAGCCGGTGAAACTTGGAAAGAGAGAGAAGAATGCAAAGAAAAGCAAAGAAGGCCAACAGCATTTACAGTACAAGGGATGGAGGGGGTTGAAATTCAGCAAGAGGATGGCTGGAGCAAATCTCAGATCAAAATGTTCCATCCACCGTATTGCAAATTTCGACCCCTTCATGTAGATGTCCCTGAGAAAAAGTGTTCCATTTGATGGAGCTCTTCAAGAGTTTACCAAGGTCATTTGTTTTGTTTTTCACTATTTCATACCTCCATATAATGCCTAAAAGATCAAGAAAGGCCAAGGATGGGTAGAAAAATTATTTCAATATGCAATTCATTGCAGACTTATATAACTCACATGTTTGAAATCGATGCACAAACAGGTATTCTTTGATATGGAACGTTGGAAAGAACTGGTGTATCTCTTGGGGGGGGGGGAAGGATACATAGGTAGGCAGCAAACAATCAGAACACAGATAGTCCTCGACTTACAACTGTTTGTTTTAGTGACTGTCCAAATGGCACTGAACAATGTGACTTATGACCTCTTTTCACACTTGCGACCGTTGCAGCATCCCCACGGTCACGTGATCAAAATTGAGACGCTTGGCAACTGACTCCTATGTATGACGGTTGCAGCATCCCAAGGTCATGGGATCCCCTTTTGCGACCTTCTGACGAGCAAAGTCACAGTGGTTACTAATGTAAACACTGCAGTGAGTCACTTAGCAACTGTAGCAAGAAAGGTCGTAAAACGGGGCAAAAATTCACTTAACAAATGTCTCACTTTTCAGTAGAAATATTTAGGCTCAATTGTGGTCGTACATCAAGGATTACCTGCAATTACCTGTTAAGAAAGAACGGAAGAATTGCCACCTGAAAGAGGAACCAGATGTGTCAAATTCAGTGGGTGTGTTTATGTGCGCATGCAGGCATGCATGCAGAGGAATTAAGTAATACTGTATTTGACCCATGTAGCACCCTCTATAAATTAACACTATTGCAGGAAATAATGGCACTAAGCGGAATTTAAGTTCTCTTCCTTCAGGCATTAATCTGTTGGAGATGCACTAATTTAGACTTCTACACTAAGCAGTGGTTTAAATTCGATTAAACTCAGAGGATTCTTCCGACTCAATGCTTATGTAATAATTACCAATTTGCCTCTTTTTCTTTCAAGGCAATCATTAAATGGACTAGCTCTTCAGAGGTGTTAGATTCCAGCTCTCATTTGTCCCAAGAAGCAAGGCCAATAGGCTGAGAGATGTAATCCAAGATCTGGAGGGCATCTCGTAAGCCACCCTCTGCTTTAAGGTTGAATAACAGAATGACAGAGTTGGAAGGGACCTTGGAGGTCTTCTAGTCCAAACCCCTGCTCAAGCAGGAGGCCCTATACCATTTCAGACAAATTCTTGTCCAATCTCTTCTTAAAAACCCACAAGACTCACTACCTCTGGACGTAAGTTGTTCCACTGATTAATTTCTCTGTCAAGATTTTTCTCCTTAGTTCTAGGTTGGTTCTCTGCTTGATTGGTTTCCATCCGTTGCTTCTTGTTCTGCCTTCAGACGCTTTGGAGAATAGACTGACCCCTTCTTCTAGTGGCAGCCCCTTAGATATTGGAAGACTACTATCACGTCACTCCTTCTTTTCCTTAAACCAGACCTACCCAATTCCTGCAATGGTTCTTCGTATGTTTTAGCCTCCAGTTCCCTAATCATTTTTGTTGCTCTTCTCTGCACTCTTCCTAGAGTCTCAGCATCTTTCTGACCAAAATTGGATGCAATATTCCAAGTATGGTCTTACCAAGGTATTATAAAGCGGTACTAACTTTGATCTTGATTCTATCCCTCTGTTAATGCAGCCTAGGATTGTATTGGCTTTTTTGGGTGCTGCTGCCATACACTGTTGGATCATATTTAAGCGGTTGTCCACTAAGACTCCAAGATCCCTCTCACAGTTACTGCTATTGCCCCAGGTTCCACCGAATCTCTACCTGTAATGAAGGACTTTTTTACCCTTAGTTTCCGACTTCTATTGATCTTGCCTCCATAGTTGACTCAGAAACTAGCTACAGTGAGGAAGAAAATAGGTCCAAGTGAAGAATTAGGCCCAAATAGCACGTCAGGTAATTGCACAGCAGTTGTCCAAATGGAGTCAGAGATGCTGACATGAACTTGTAGTTTTATATAAATAAATATATTTTACATCTCTATATACAACAAATAAAGATAGTTAGGCAAACAGGAGCATCATGAGCAGTGGTGGGATTGAAATACGTGAACAACAGGTTCTCTGTGTGGATGCCGCTTCCGGAAGTCCATTCTGGGCCTGGGCAACAAAAAATTAGCTACCAGTTCTGCCGAAGTGGTGCGAACCGGATGAATCCCACCACTGATCATGAGGTAAATCAGAGAGAACATAAAAAAAAAAAGGTGGGAAAAAAGGGAAACTGCCCCTCCACACCCACAGCAACCAATCAGAGTGCAGATTGCCTCATGTAGGAGCCAGCATTCTCCAACCAATCAACCACAACTTGTGTTTTGGCCCACTGCACAACCTCATTCCTCCAGCTACCAAATTTAAATATCTTAACACAGAGTCCAACTTTATATAGAAAATAAATATGGTCTCGTGGGAAGACAGCACCCCCTCCCCAGAGAAGGAAATATTTTGGGGAATATTAAAAAGGCAGAATATTATATTTCCCCAAAGGATCTTAAAGGCAGAACACCCCCACCCCCACCCCCAAGTTTCTCTGCCCCAAGCAGAAACCAGGTCTGATAATCCTTTCAGAAAGACTGGAGACAGGAAGCTTAGAACTGATGGGATTAGAAAGACAAAGATCCTACAGCTATTCAAACTTCCTGACAGTGAGGACAATCAACCAGTGGAACAGCTTACCCCAGAAATCGTGGGCGCTCCATCACTGGAGATTTTTAAGAAGAGACTAGACATTCACCTGTCTGAAATGGTCTAGGTTATCCTGCTTGAGCAGGGGGCTGGACTAGAAGACCTCCAAGGTCCCTTCCAGCTCTATTCTATTCTATTCTATTCTATTCTATTCTATTCTATTCTATTCTATTCTATTCTATTCTATTCTATTCTATTCTATTCTATTCTATTCTATTCTATTCTATTCTATTCTATTCTATCCTATCCCATCCCATCCCATCCCATCCCATCCCATCCTATCCTATCCTATCCTATCCTACTCTGGGTTGCCTAGGCCTGTTGGCAAAATCAGGTCTTCAGGGCCTCATGAAAGAGTGTCAAATTGGGGGCCAGGAAGCTTGGAACTGATGGAATTAGAAAGACAAAGATCCCTAGAATCAACAACCTCTCACCCAAAAAATCCAACACAGGACATAGCCATCAGCCGCAGCCACAGGGAAGCAGGACATGACCTTTGGGACATAATAGGATTAACGTCCACCACCATTAGAATGGCACACTGAACCTCAGGTCAAAGTTCATGCCACAGGAACAACTCCAAACACAAATGCCCCAGAAGCCCAGAGCCACCTTTCTGTCTGGCTCTGCTCTTCAATAAACTACAACCTTCTTTCTAAAGCAGCCTCCATTTTGTTTATTCCCAGCTTAGACTGGACCCTGATGAAGATTTTTCTTTCGACAGTCTGATACTGAATGATGAAATGGAGAAAGTGGCTCACTCTGTATGTTTCAAGTTAAATTTCGATGCAGTTTGAAGATGACTGCGATATTATGCCTTGGAATCGAAGGAGCCATAGAAGGGCTGACGTGCAACTTGCCTTTTACAACCATTTGAGTGATGTGGCTGTAATAAAGGCAGGATTCACTGCCATTCAAGATGAGTCCAAGTAGCTCAGCAAATTTTTTATCTGGCCAGGCAATTAGAGAAGCTTTCTGGAAAGCATGCTTTCTTGGCCAGCTGCCAACAACTGCTACTGTGAAGTATTTGTTCCATTTCCACCCCCAAAGCACTAGGCAGTTAGTACAACTGCTTGTATTTTCTAAACTGCCACAGAAAGATTGCAACAATCAATCCATGCTTTCCTGGAAGCACAGACTGGGTTCTCCACTCAGGTTTATCTACCACATGCCACAGGGTCTTTCAGAGAATTAAATGGAAAGTGTCTTTCAGATGACCGCGAGCTCAGACGGTTTCATGGTTGCATCTAGCAGGCTTTCTTGACAACAGCATGGAAGTGCTCCCCTCTGCTTCCCTTTGAGATGATTTTCAAGTCTCTACTTGTGCTTACACTCTGATTCTTCTTGGAGGACAAACAACCAGGTACTAATCAGGATTTTAATCTGTTTCAAGGAAGATGTTTGCCAAAATATGCAAGAGAATAACATAGTTGGAAAGGACCTTGGAGGTCTTGTAGTCCAACCCTCTGTTCAAGCAGGAGACCCTATACCATGTCAGACAAACGATTGCCCAATCCCTTCTTAAAAACCTCCAGTGATACAGCACCCACAACTTCTGAAGGCAAGCCATTCCATAGATTAATTGTTCTAACTATCAGGAAAATTCTCCTTTTTTCTAGGTTGCTTTTCTCCTTGATTAGATTCCATCCATGGCTTCTTGGCTTATCTTCAGGTGCTTTGCAGAATAGCTTGACTCCCTCTTCTTTGTGGCAGCCCCTGAGATATTGGAACACTGCTATCATGTCACCCCCTCGTCCTTCTCTTCATTAAACTAGACATACTCAATTCCAGCAACTGTTCCTTATATGTTTTAGCCTCCAGACCTCTAATCATCTTTGTTGTTGTTCTCTGCATTCTTTCTAGAGTCTCAACATCTTTTTTATATTGTAGAAATATAAAATATTGCCCCTATTCCCATTCTCTAGCTTGCAATCCTCTGAAAGCAATCACCCCTACTCCTGTAAATACATATGATCACCCCCATTTTTTTCTTTCTGGCATGAACTACATACCTCTACAACAATCTCAATATTACTAATGCTTAATGGTAAAGGGGGTGTTTTGCATACAGACCATTTCTGGTTTAGACCTGAAAAGATATATAATGGGAAAGATATCTCACAAAAATCCTGGAAACCAGGGTGTCCAGAAACTTCATAGAAACCCAGGAGATATAATACCAGTGTTCCAATATTTGAGGGGCTCCCACAAAGACGAGAGGGTCAACCTATTTTCCAAAGCACCAAAAGGCAAGAAAAGAAACTATGGATGGGAACTAACCAAGGAGAGAAGCAACTTAGCACTAAGGGGAAACCTCCTAACAGTGAGAACAATTAACCAGTGGAGTAGCGTGCTTTCACAGGTTGTGGGTGCTCCATCACTGGAAGTTTTTAAGAAGAGATTGGACAACAATTTGCCTGAAATGGTACAGGGTCTCCTGCTTGAGCAAGGGATTGGACTAGAAGACCTCCAAGGTCCCTTCCAACTCTTATTCTATGTTCTATGAAAATCAAACAAACAGATACCATGTCTGTGGCATTAGACTTATCATTACTGAATGGGTAAAAATAAATCTCTCTTTACTTTGTGTCATTTCCAGCTTGGCCTAGCAGCATATCTATAGATTTTCACAGATGCAAGATATAAAACCACTGCAATTTTCCTGGCTTTAATGAGAGAAAAAAGAGAGAATTATATACGATGTAATCTATTTACATTTATTATTCCTAGAGTGGGCTTGAAAAAGCAATGGGAAATCAGATCTAGAAGCTATTTTAAAAGGTACACTGAAAACATGAAAAAACAAAATTAGAACTAGCTATATTAGCCACCTTGTTCAAATTTCATTCAACACCGCCAGTTGATATGGGGATCAATAGGTCCATCTACTATTCAATTATCTAAAAAATGAAGTTGGTTATAGAAGTACATAAGGACTTTTTAAGATGTTATCCATCTGCTTAATTCATTCCAAGATTATATGTAGATCTATATCTATACATACACACACACACACTTGCATACATTTATCAGATTTTATCCAACATACTCTCAGCAGCTTTTAAATAAAGCAAAAAAACAAGAAATAAAAAATATTAAATTCATTAAAAATATAAAATACATTTTCAAACAAAGAGGCATTATAACCCAAATATCCTCCAAAGTAGCCCAGACTTTATTTATTTATTATTTATTTATTAAGAAAATTTGTATGCCCCCCTCTAAACACACTCATAGTGACTCCGGGCAGCTTACAGAAATAAAATCCCAACAGAAAATTCAATAAATCTCCCCTCCACTGGTGACAACAATCAAACAAACCACTTGATCGACTCCATATCACCCTTGGGTCCCCAGACCTTCTGGTAAAACCATGTCTTCACAGCCTTTCAAAAGAGTTTCAAGCTGGGGGCCAATCTTTTCTCCATGGGGATGATGTTTCACAGGGAGGGAGCCACCACAAGGAAGCCCCTTTTTCTTGGTCCCACTAGATGGACCTCCTTAAGAGAGAGGACCTGTAATACACCCTGTTTCATGGTTCCGACTGATGAACCCAACTGAGCAAGCACCATTGAGACAATCCAATCTCTTAATGCAAAACTTTATTGAGTACATCATTTTGGCGCAGATGAAAGCGAAACTGGCTCTGGTTATTTCTCACACAAGCCACTATAATTAAAGTATACAGTTCTCCCTCCCCCTATTAGGTCCAATTGAGTGTCAAAATATTGTTATGAGAAAGTGTCTTTGTGGGTTTGCAAACACCTGCTGAAATGTCCTTGATTCACACGCTGACTTCTTGGTATCTGAAGCCTGCATTCCACTTCACCTCTCCTCCCGCCTAATGTGTTGGCAAGCTGAGAAGAAATAATGGTGTCAATATCATATGCACACTTCAAGCTTGACACTCTCCCTCCCTGCTCTGGTGAATCAGGTAGATGTACCAGGGAAAAGACAGACCTTCAAATAATTTGGTCCCAGTCATGTAGAGCTTCAAAATGTTCTGGAAGATGGCCATCCTAAGGACAGGTCTAACCTTAATTGTGATGCCATTTCAACGGACCCAGATTACCAGCAAGAAACACTTCCCAATGTTGACTTCCGTGTCTTTCTAAAAGAGGAGAATAACCAGTGCTGTTTTGTTGTATCCAATGCTTGTGCAACAATAATGGCAAACAATGGGGATACAAAGCTACTGTTGATGTCCGGAGAGGCACAAATTACAGTGATATAAAATATAGTTTTAGATTTTAGTATGGTGTAAAATCTAAAAGTGGACAGAATGGTCCACTTTCAGAATTTTCCAAAACTGATGTCAGTGAAAGAAAATACCTCCAATGCCATCTTCCCTGCTGATGTTGCCATTAAAGAATGAAGTGGTAGCATACAGTAACGCCAAGAGGAACATAGGATTTATATCGATTTGCACATCCGTAGTTGAGACAGAAAGTGCTACAGTTAGCTGTAGCTCAACTCTACCACTAATAGCAGTAGACTTATGGAATGATGGATTTGTGTGATTTTCTCTCTCTCTCTCTCTCTCTCTCTCAGCTATGGGTGTTGAGTATGAATTTGAATTGCTTGGTGCTTGTGCCAATGAAGCTATACTGTAATCTCATGGGTTGTTCTAATGGATACTGTAGCAGGTGGTAATATCATGCTGACCTTATCTGGACCTCAGAAGCTTGAGCAAAGTTACACTTGAATAGACCTGAGTGGACCACCTCAAGGGAATGGCCGGCCAGTAGGATAGACTGGGAAAATGAAAAATGCTATTTTACTTTACCAAATATAGACTAACAGAGTTGGAAGGGACCTCGAGGTCAAGCAGGAGATCCTACACCATTTTAGACAAATGGTTGTCCAGTCTCTTCTTAAAAGTGTCCAGTGTTGGAGCATCCACAACTTCTGGAGGCAAGCTGGTTGATTATTGTTCCTGTCAGGAAATTTCTCCTTAGTTCTAGGTTGCTTCTCTCCTTAATTAGTTTCCATGCATTGCTTCTTGTCCTGCCTTCTGGTGCTTTGGAAAATAGATTGACCCCCCTCTTCTTTGTGAAAACTCTGCAAATATTGGAACATGGCTATCATTCCTCCCCTAGTTCTTCTTTTCACTAGACTAGACTACCCAATTCCTGCAACCATTCTTTGTATGTTTTAGTCTCCAGCTCCCCGAGCATCTTTGTTGCTCTTCTCTGCACTCTTTACTGCAAATAAGATCAATTTAATAAAAAAACAAATGCAAGACTGTTATTCATAACTTGCCTTAGTACGGAGAACTTTCTTTATTCAGCTTTCTCTAAAAGGCATGTTTGTGAACGTCATACACACTAGTCTAGTGTTTTAATGTACATTTTCTCAAATGGCTTTCCTTTTATATAAATGTCCTCGATTCAGGCTTTTAAAATGTAAATATATCTTTAGAAAGTGCAAGTGAGCTAATGTAGATTTCTGCCTATTGGTATACAACTTTCATAAATGCGCATACATTGTCAGAGAAAAGTTTAACCAAATGTTTGTTGTTTGAAAGGATTCTAAACTGCCAAGTGCCATGATGGATGTCATTGTCAAGAGCCCACTACATTTTTCTTGGCATCAAGATCCTCTCCCTCTAGTTCTGAATTAATGGAGTGACGCATAGTCATTCCATTTGATGACTCACTCACCGAATCTCCATGGTCTGTGAGATAAATTATCAAGTCAGGTTAGCTGAGGAATATTGGGTTGAGATAAAGACCAATCCTATACATATCCCCAGGTCTGGCTTATGGTCACTCACTCACACCCTCACACCCTTGAAAATAGCAACACTCAAATGACTTTCAACAGAACACTGAGGCACAAACAGTTCTTTAGAATACATGGAGACCTAGTAAATTTAATGTAACAGCAAAACTTTACTGATTATAATGTACGTTTGTTCTTTCTCACACACAAATGCACAGTCATCCACACTTACTCATGTCCTTCTCAATTAGACTGGCAGGCACTAGCCAAAGGGATGGAAGCCACCAAGTCTGGATCCAAAGACAACTTAAAGAGTGGGTGGGCTTCAGGAACCCTTTTATACTCCAAATCCTTGCTTGCTTTGCTTTGTTGATTGACAAGACTAGCTGCTATTCTTGCTTTGTTGATTTACAAGTCTGGTAGCTGTTGATGGTATTTGGGAAGGGGTTTCCCATGTGCTCAAGCCCAACTTCTTTTGTCTGGTTCAGATGACATTTTTCCTTTGTTTACTTAATGACTTAGTTCCTTTTTGTCTATCATTTGATAAAGTAGATCACAACCTACTACTTGATAAGATAGAAAAATGTGGGTTAGACAGCATCACCACCAGATGGATTCGTAGCTAGCTGGCTGACCGGCCGTACTCAGCATGTGGTCCTCAATGGAACCGCATCTACATGGAGGGAAGTGTGCAGTGGGGTGCCCCAGGGCTCTGTTCTGGGGCCAGTGCTCTTCAACATCTTCATCAACGATTTGGACGAGGGGATAGATGGGGAACTCATCAAATTTGCGGATGACACCAAGCTGGCAGGAATAGCCAACACTCCAGAAGACAGACTGAAGAAACAGGAGGACCTGGACAGACTTGAACACTGGGCGCTATCTAACAAAATGAAATTCAATGGTGAAAAAAGTAAGGTTCTACATTTAGGCAAGAAAAACCAAATGTACAGGTATAGTATAGGGGGTACCTTGCTCAATAGTAGTAACTGTGAGAGGGATCTCTCACAGTCCTACTGGACAATCACTTAAATATGAGCCAGCAGTGTGCTGCAGCTGCCAAAAAAGCCAACACAGTGCTGGGCTGCATTAACAGAGGGATAGAATCAAGATCATGTGAAGTATTAATACCACTTTATAATGCCTTGGTAAGGCCACACTTGGAATACTGCATCCAGTTTTGGTCACCACGATGTAAAAAAGATGTTGAGACTCTAAAAAGAGTGCAGAGAAGGGCAACAAAGATGATTAGGGGACTGGAGGCTAAAGCATATCAGGAACATTTGCTGGAATTGGGTATGTCTAGTTTAATGAAAAGAAGGACTAGGGGTGACATGATAGCAGTATTCCAATATCTCAGGGGTTGCCACAAAGAAGAGGGGTCAAGCTATTCTCCAAGGCGCCTGAGGGCAGGACAAGAAGTAACGGATGGAAACTAGTCAAGGAGAGAAGCAACCTGGAACTGAGGAGAAACTTCCTGACAGTTAGAACAATTAACCAGTGGAACAGCCTGCCTCCAGAAGCGGTGAATGCTCCAACACTGGAAGTTTTTAAGAAGAGACTGGACAGCCATTTGTCCGAAATGGTATAGGGTTTCCTGCCTGAGCAGGGGGTTGGACTTGATGACCTCCAAGGTCCCTTCCAACTTTTTTATTATTATTATTATTATTATTATTATTATTATTATTATTATTATTATTATTATTATTATTATTATTATTATTATTATTATTATTATTATTATTATTATTATTATTATTATTATTATTATTATTATCTTTGAGACAAGATTCCTGGCTCTTTGTCCACTCTTGCTTAAGGGTTTATTTCATCTTTAGACGTGGCAGCTTCAGCCTAATCTCACAGAAGGAAGTTTAGTGAACCACTGTCAGTGAGTAGAAATTTGGGATGGCAAAGAAGAATGAGGCGTGCATGCAGGAGAGGAAGCGAGTGTGCAAAGAAGAATGGAGATGGAGAACAAGAAAGAAAAAATAAGGAAAGGAAATTGGATGAAATAGAACATAAAAAGCAAGAAGGAGAGAGGGATAACACACTTGTGCAGTGAGGGAAATATTTAAAGAAAGGTCAGCAAATTCTGTGTGTGCATAATATTAGAGGAGGTTGATGGGGAGGACGGGGGTCAAGTGACCATAAATTGGATGAGGGGGATACAGCAATCCATGAAAATCACCAACACTCTATATCACAGCTCCCTTCCCTTGCAACAACTCATCCTCAGAAAGTCAAGTGACATCCCCCCACCATTACTATACATTTTCAAAAAGTAATCAAAACATAGTTCTTCAGAAAGGTATTTAAGAATAGTAAAGATTACATTGAATGTGGATATATCCATCTTTTTTTTTATTGGTCAAACAAAAATTACAAATTCAAACAAAGAAAATAAGAAAATCAAAATGTGACAGGGATGATAGGTATGTCAGTGCACTTATGCACACCCCCTCTTAAATATAGAGTGAGGTCCACAGAAATTAAGTTAGAATTAAAGCTGTGAAAATTAGATATTTCAGACTTTGACAATTCTGTTACAAAAACTGAATTTTTTACAATCAAGTTTAGAGGGATTTACATTGTTTAAAGCAGTTGTTTGCACGTGTTACATTACGATTAAAGCTAAAAAAAAAAAAAGGTCATTTACAGGTAAAGTGTTACTATGTGCAATTTTGTATGCAATATCCAAGTCTAATTTTTATACTTTTTATGATTGATTTTTACTTTCTTACACTAGTACTATAAGATGCTCAAAGTCTCTGGAAATCTAGAACTATATACATTGTAGAAATACGTAGAAAGACTAGCATTAACATATTCCACTCTGTGTAGAGTCAGTTTTGGTGACACTTGTTAATCTGCTCTCCTAGCAACTTGAGAGATGGTTATTTTTATGCTGGAACAGAATTCATGCATCACATTTAACTAAAGTGTGTTGAATTAGCCACATTTGGTTTATGCTGCCACATGGCAGCATAAAAACTACGATTGTTTAGAAACTGATCCTTTTAAAATCTGCAAGCCATCTAGAGAGATAGGTGGCAGAAAAATTTAATAAATAAAATAAATAAATAAATAAATATAAACCACAAGGCAAAAATCACATAGATTATATGTGAAACCAGTCTATTTGGGCAGTGGAGAAATCAAATATAGATCCAACTCATTTGTCACCTGAACCAATGGTCAGGGATATGACTATGGGAATATGAAGAAGGTTAATATCAGGATATTATGAAGCCAGTTATAATATAATATGCACAGTTGAAATTCTGTACATATCATGATGATGGAAACTAAGATGTAATGTTTCTTTCACTGGAATGCTTATCATATATAGGCTGGAATTAATAATAATAATAATAATAATAATAATAATAATAATAATAATAATAATAATAATAATAATAATAATAATAATAATAATAATAATAATAATAATAATAATAATGATGATGATGATGATGATGATGATGATGATGATGATGATGATGATGATGATGATGATGATGTCTGGATAGTGGACGTGGCAGTGCCTGGAGACAGCAGAATAGACAAGAAAGACCTGGAGAAGGTAACAAAATACAAAGACCTACAAATAGAAATAGAAAGACTGTGGCAAAAGCAAGCAAGGGTAGTACCAATAGTAACAGGCGCCTTGGGTGCAATCCCAAAACAACTGGAGCACCACTTGAACACCATTGGCATTGACAAATTTGCCATTAGTCAATTGCAAAAGGTGGCCTTACTAGGAACTGCTTCCATCCTGCGATGAGATCTGTAATACCATCAAACATCCACATCTGCCTATCCCAGGTCCTTGGTAAGGACTCGATAGGTAGACAAAAATGCCAAATCCAGTCTGAACATCTGGCTGACTGTGCGATGATCAATAATAATAATAATAATAATTAATAATAATAATAATAATAATAATAATAATAATAATAATATAATATAATAATAATAATAATAATAATAATAATAATAATAATAAGTTGGAAGGGACCTTGGAGGCCAGCTAGTCCAACCCCCTGCTCAGGCAGGAAACCCTATACCATTTCAGACAAATGGCTGTCCAGTCTCTTCTTAAAAACTTCCAGTGTTGGAGCATTCACAGCTTCTGGAGGCAGGTTGTTCCACTGGTTAATTGTTCTAACTGTCGGGAAGTTTCTCCTCAGTTCTAGGTTGCTTCTCTCTTTGGTTAGTTTCCATCCATTGCTTCTTGTCCTGCCTTCAGGTGCTTTGGAGAATAGCTTGACTCCCTTTTCTTTGTGGCAGCCCCTGAAATATTGGAACACTGCTATCATGTCACCCCACCTCCTCTTTCTTCTCTTTCATTCTCTTTCATTTGGGATCCACAAAAGTTAAGCACCCACACAAACAAAATCATAAGCAAACAGCGAACAATATTGTAATTCCCTGGATCCCTCAGCCCACCTTCACTTCACATTTTTTTTAAAAATAAAAATGTCTGTGGTGGTCCTAGGTAAGTCGTTTGCTTGAATTCCACTTCATTTTGGGAAGAAATGAATCTAGGAATCAAAAGAAGAGAGAACATTGAAGACTGGTTTGAAAGAGATACCCAAACCAGACTAAAAATACAGCACTATCAATTATTTACTGAAGACTCCCGAGCATGAATATTTCAACCCGTGTCAACAACAGAAAGGAAGAAGAGAAAACGATAAAGGTTTACATTTCCAGTTTACAGAATTAGATGTGACAAGTTAGATACTAAAAACAAATCATGTTCTGGATATCCATTAGCACAGTGGAAAAAACAACATGAAAAGCCTTTGAAGCATTAGGATTTCAAATTATTTAGTCTCATAACATTTGCTAGTATTGCTTTTTTCCACAGTGGGCTGGATCTCAATGTCCTCATGAATTATGTAGGATTAGTTCTTCTTTAATGCACAATAGCTGGCTGAAGTTGTCTGGATTTGGAAAGTAAGCATGATCAGACCTGACGAGTACATGAATAAGAAACTATCTGGACATCCCAAGACTGAAAGAATATATACTCTATGTGTGTGTTAGAAGATATAATACAGAATAACAGAGTTGGAAGGGACCTTGGAGGTCTTCTAGTCCAACCTGGAGTCCCTATACCATTCTGAACAAATGGTTGTCCAGTTTCTACTTAAAAGCCTCCAGTTCTGGAGCACCCACAAGTTCTGAAGGCAAACTGTTCCACTGATTAATTGTTCTCACTGTTAGGAAATTTCCCCTTAGTTCTAGGTTGCTTCTGTCCTTGATAAGTTTCTTTCCATCGCTACTTGTCCTGCCTTGGTGCTTTGGAGAATAGGTTGACCCCCTCTTTTTTGTGGCAGCCCTTTAGTTATTGAAAGACTGCTATCATGTCACCCCTGCTCTTTCTTTTCACTAGACTAGACAAACCCAATTCCTGCAACTGTTCAACAGTTCAACAAACCTGATCAGTACCTTGATATTGATTTCCCAAAGCTGAAGAATCTGGCTGCTAAGTATGTACAGCAAACCTGCTTTAGCTCCATTTCCAGAAATTTACCTGTTTGTCAGGTGAAAACAACCAGAACCACTTGTGAAGCTTCAGACAGAAGCTTTATTGCTAGACACCTATGATACAAGAATCTCACCAGACTGACAGCATTCCCTTGGGGACGGTCAGATAAGGCTTCAGGGAGAGCCTGGGGGAGGTCAGGCTTTTTGTGTCACTTTCTGCAGTGCAAGGACTCTAAGCTCATCCCCGTCTTAACACCTCCCTTCAGTCTGGCTGGAGATTTCACCACGTGTTGTGACCAGTAATGATAGCCAAATCTGGCCCTAGGCTCTGCCTCGGTTTACCTTCCCAATAAGCAACCGAGTCGGAAGATCATTCAAAAGCAGTTTATTAGGGTACCATGATAAAGTGGGATCTCTCTATGAAAAGGAGAGAACCCCAAGACCCATGATACATTTCTTTTTATAGTTAACACAACCGAGAAAAATGAAAGAGGGAAGTTGGTTGGACAAGATAAGAGTAACCCATCCTTGCACAGTAAATCAACTACAAATCTTGTAGGTAACCCGACGCCAGTTGACACTAAGAAACTTTTTTGTTATCAGGAGATGGTATCCAGACATCCATCGGTAAATTATCTTTTCAGTTTAGGAATGTTAAAAGCTATCTAATCAATCCATACAACCACAGGGTTAAAAATTTTCCTACGTTCTAATCGGTAATGAACCTGAACATTCTTTTAAAAGAGAGAAAATAAGTCAAATTAGAATGCAAAATAACTGTGTGAGTTAACAAATTACAAAATCCATGTCATGTGCTGCTCAGTCATGGGAAGGAGAAGAATTCCAGTCTGAATCCATGGTGCAGAAAAACAAGAACTTATTCTTGAGTAGAAGTTGTTTTCAGTTTTTTTCCCCTACTCCAAATCCCAAATACTGAAGGGCTGTTTTACTGTTCTTGGGCCAGTGATAGCTATCATTTTGAAACACAGAACTCACCTTTTACAAGGCAATTATTGACTTATGGCCGCAATTGAGCCTGACATTTCTGTTGCTAAGCAAGATGGTTTTGCCCCATTTTACATCCTTTCTTGCCACAGTGGTTAAGTGAATCCTTGCAGCTGTTAAGTTGGTAACAAGCTTGTTAAGCAAATCTGGCTTCCCCATTGACTTTGATTATCGGAAGGTTGCAACAAGTGATCATACCAACCCCGGGATACTATACTGCAACGGTCATAAATACAAGTCAGTTGCCAAGAGTCCAAATTTTGATCACATGACCATGGGAAAGCTGCAACGTTTGTTAAGTGTGAAAAGTCTTGAGTCACTTTTTTCAGTGCCATTGTAACTTTAAATGATCAGTAAATGAACTGTTGTAAGTCAAGGACTACCTGTATTAAAGAGGAAGTGTTAACACTGCTAACATCGGATGTTTTTGCTTTGACAACAGATGGAGATGCAACCATTTTCTTCATATGTTTTACTCTTAGAGTTAGAGTTAGAGTTAGATGATGCTGGGGGGAGGAATGTGCATGAGAGTTTAGCTAGACATAACAATACTGAATCTAGTGTGTGAACCAAGGTTATTGAAATAAGAGATGATAAGAATTGGCGGACTGGGAAACTGGAGGGGAAGCCCGCATTTCAAACTAATTGGAGAACGTGATTTATGACGGTTAATTGGAGGAGGGAATTGTGCTTTGATACTATGTGCTCAGGGGAGGGGAATTCAGTTTTTGGCTTCGATTATGTTAGTGCCGATGCTATGCTTCTCAAATAAAGATTCTTTATGGTAAACAATGCCTCGAAGTTCTTTGAAGAGTTTCATCTGTTGGAACCATGACAGGAAGAGGATATGGACAGCAGTAGAAGGAAGAACCTGCATGGATACGTTGGTGTTTCTAAAAGGAAAAAAAAAACAAGTATCAAATAATACATGGTGATTGTAACTTCTCTTCCACTCCAAATCCATAAAAGATGTATTTTATTCCTGGCAAATGCAGCAGAACAAAACCTTTCCCTTTTCACCGGGAGCAAAGGCTTGCAAATACCTGGAGCCGATTCAATCAGGTGTTAGCACTGGAATCATTAAAAGCCTCTATGCTTGGGCTGCTTACCACAGTAGCGTTGCCCTGATAGAGTACAAGCTTCAACATCTGGAGCACATGCATTCAATATTTATGTGGAAGCTATAACTCCATTAAAGGCCTTTAATCAATTAATTCTATGAGTCTTGGTTGACTGATTCCTCTATCCATTAAATTTGCATCTGGCTAAATCAACAGTCCCGCAGCAAGAGACCTGCATATTTTATTTTTAGTTGGTTTCATCTGCAGAAAAAGACTGTTTCCGGTGTGCGTGGAGCAACGCTCCGAGAAACAGCGCGGCACAAAGTAAATAAATGAAACATTCCAAATTCAATGAATTGTGCCTGCTTTTCAGCCAGTTGAAAGTTGCATTGAGTCTTCCAGCCCACCAATCCATCAATTAGAAAGTGTAGGCCTAATTTAATGGTTCACTTGTAAACAATCCAAGCTTTGCAAGGGAGAGAGAGAAAAAAGGGTGCTTTGCTATAAATACTACATGCAAATTAAATGCCAGCACAATAGCTATCACTTTGAAACCCAGAAAACCAACTGCAATCGCTCAGCAAAGAAGCATGAAGGCCCTGCCATTATTTATTAGTAAACAAATACAATTTAAAATACTTTTTCCCCCTACAGCTATTCAAACTTCCTGAACAGTGAGGATAATCAACCAGTGGAACAGCTTACCCCCAGAAATCATGGGCGCTCCATCACTGGAGATTTTTAAGAAGAGACTAGACATTCACCTGTCTGAGATGGTATAGGTTCTCCTGCTTGAGCAGGGGGCTGGACTAGAAGACCTCCAAGGTCCCTTTCTATTCTATTCTATTCTATTCTATTCTATTCTATTCTATTCTATTCTATTCTATTCTATTCTATTCTACTCTACATTCTATTCTATTCTATTCTATTCTATTCTACTCTACATTCTATTCTATTCTATTCTATTCTATTCTATTCTATTCTATTCTATTCTATTCTATTCTATTCTATTCTATTCTATTCTATTCTATTCTGCATTCTATTCTATTCTATTCTATTCTATTCTATTCTATTCTATTCTATTCTATTCTATTCTATTCTACTCTACATTCTATTCTACTCTACTCTACTCTACTCTACTCTACTCTACTCTACTCTACTCTACTCTACTCTACTCTATTCTAAAGTTTTTGAAAAAGAAATAAGTGTTGCATTTTCATTCCGCGTTCCTGAAAATTTTTGGATAGGGTACCCTTTGAGGACACCTGTCTTCTGGACCCAACACATACCAGTTAAATATTTTCTCTTTCTTTTCTTCTTCTTTCTTTCCCCCCAGTGCTGGCAAGCTCCTTACAAACTACACCTTCCAAATGCAGTGTGCCATTATCTGGCACAGCTTCCTAATTCAGTTCAAAGGGGGGAAATAATTGGTCTACACCTGCATTATATATTATTAATGAAAGCTTCAACATTCTGCACAAACACTCCAGTAGGAGTGATTCTCATTCCCTTGTCACGGTTCTTACTTCAGATCCAATGTTAGAATAAGTGGTAACACGGGAGGTCATTTGCTCTTAAATGAATGCAAGGATTGTAGCTCAAATACAACAGGCTGGCAACAAATGAGAAGGAATCAAGGAAACTGGTGCATAAATCTGTGCCACAAGTGGCTCTGATATCTCATGAATTGGGATTTTAATGTCCCACTCTGAACCCCAGGAAATAGCAATACAATGCAACTCCTTTTAGAATCTTCAAGGAAGCTGTAAGCAATCATAAAAATATGCAATGAACAACGACATACATTCAGTTTTGCAGTTACTAAGATTGTTGGGTGAGTAGGCAGAAAAACAGCCAGGGAAGTCCTTGTAGCCTGGGAAATGGACCCCTCATCAGTCAATAGAAGTGCTGATTTAACATCAGCTTATCAAGTACTTAGGAGGTGAGGACTTGGCAGCAGAAGGAAACAATAGCCAACAACTTAATAGCCAGCCATCAATAACCAATCAACAACTAAAACCTACATACAACAGATACCATATAAATACCACACATAGAATAGCCCAAGGCACACACTCGGCTAGAGAGAAGTTCCCTGAGGATGGACTCCAGCATGAATCTGAAAGCTTGGAAGACTAAACCAGATTGGTTCCTGCAATCATCAGAATACCTTAAAACTTCTGGAGAGAGAAAAAATGTAACACAGAAGCAAACAGCATTATGGCTGGAGGCAAAGGATCGTGCTGCATCATGTTTGGTGTCTCAGAACAGTACTCAGAAAGACAGGGAAAGATGAATGTGGTCAGAAAGAGGGCAGGAAAATGGATGGACCAAGAGAAGATCAGAATTGTGCAAGTCAAGGTATTCCCTGCGACACTCTACGGAAACGAAAGTTGGATTTTGAAGAAGCAGGGTAAGAAGATATTGATGCCGAAAGGAAGATGGATTTAATTACAGTGGTGATAAAATGCACCTCTGGAAGACCAGAAAGCCCAGGTTAGGAAAAGATCACTATGAAGAAAAGGTGTCTGCATGGTCGCTAAAAGTCAACAATGACTTGATGGCACATAATCAAGAGAAGTGAGCATATTGGGCATAAAATAAGAGGGGGAACATTTTAATCCTTGTTTGCATTATATTGAGGCATCCTATTTTTTGGAGCATCAGAAGAAAGAAAATCATCAAAGTCCTAGGCTCAGTGATAATCCTGGGAATTACAATGTAGATATTTAGTTGCAGAATGGTTCTTTGAGGTCCTTGGTGCTCTCTGAGCTTGGTTGTTTTCTTGCAGACATTTCATTATCCATCTAAATAATATCATCAGAGCTAGAAGGAAATTGAGTTTGTTATTTATACACAAGAAGCTTGCCCTCTCAATATTGGTGAGAGTGTTCTTGATGGTTAGAATACAGAATACAGAGCTGGAAGGGACCTTGGAGGTCTTCTAGTTCAACCTACAGAAGCTGGAGACCTTATTCCGGACAAATGATTGTCCAATCTCTTCATTAAAATCTCCAAATGCCAGCCACCACTGTATGCTTGCTTATCATTGGTCTGACATCCATGACTTCTGGAGTCAAGCAGTTCCACTGATAATTGTTCTCACTGTCAGGAGAATTCTCCTTAATTCTAGATTGGATGTCTCTTTCATAAGCTTCCATCCATTGCTTCTTGTCCCACCCTCAGGTGCTTTGGAAACTAGGTTGACCCCTTCTTCTCTGTGACAGCCCCTCAAATATTGGAAGACTGCTATCCTGTCACCCCCTAGTCTACCTCTTCATTAGACTAGTTGTTCCCAGTTCCACCACTATCATTGTATGGTTTAGCCTCCAGTCCCTTAATCAGATTCCTCGATTAGGCTGTTGTTTACCGTTAGCTTGTTTGTCTGATTTGACTCAAGGGTTCTTTAATGTTGAACTTCAAGCCACCGGCTGTCAGCATTTCTGGGTATGTCAAGCCAGGACTAGCAAGGACTACTGTAACTCTTCTTCGTTGTTATAGGATATAATAACAGACTCTTAAAAGCTTGCCTGAGCTTACCTACTGCCCCTCTTATACCAAAGAGAATCAAAGGGGAATCATCTTAACGCTTTCTCAAGTGCCCTCCACTCCCAGGGCTCAGAGATTGTTCAAGTTCTTACACACACCTTTGCCAGCTTTAGCTGTTTTTCTCTGCAGTAGCGCACAAACGCCCTCCTTCCTCTATCCCTGGAATCCCCCTCCTTAGATGTGTGATTTCATAATTGTGTCTTTGGTAGAACATTTGTTTGGGGAGCATCTTCTGTCGAAGCTCATGGCTCACCTCATCCATCAGCAGGATTGACTTTCTTCAGCTGCCTGCAGCATTTCCTCCGCTGCCCAGGAGGCTTTTTAACAAAATTTGCTTTATTGAAATAGCATAACAGGCTCGATATATTGGATTTGTGGCCTAAAACTAGGCAGAGAAATCGACAATAGTGGAGGGAGTGCAGGTATTAAAAATAAGATGCAAACTGAAACAAATACTTTTCTTTTTTTCCAGTTCAGGCCAATATATATATATTTTTTTCCCCCAATAAGATTGGGTCAAAGTAAATTAACAATCTAACCTGACCTAATCACATCATTATTTATGACTTATATTTATTTATATTTCCTATTCTAGACCACCCATCTCCTTTAAAGAGGGGCCTGGTCAGAGTACAGCATAATATCAACATGTAAAGCAATGTATAAAATTAAAATGTTAAAATTAATTTAGAGTTAACATTTTAAAAATTACACAATTTCAAAAAGGTAAGAACATTTCCGAGGAGGCAATTTAACCCCATTAAAATTGGTTGATGGAGGCAGAGGGAGAGCTGTCAGGGCACCAACCAGCCACACGACTGCATAGTCTACGTCAGGGGTCCCCAACCCCTGGCCCATGGACTGGCACCGGTCCACATCATGCCAGAAACCAGGCCATGCAAATAAGCAAAGCCCCATCCGCGGGATGCAGGCAGCATGCAAAACCATGCCCCCTATGGTCCACTAAAAAACCTCTCTCCAGGGAACCAGTCCCTGGTGCCCAAAAGGTTAATAATAACAATAACAATAACAACAATAACAACAATAATAACAATAACAACAACAACAACAACGATGATGATGATGATGATGATATTGGAAGAGACCTTGGAGGTCTTCTAGTCCAACCCCCTGCTCAGGCAGGAAACCCTATACCATTTCAGACAAATGGCTGTCCAGTCTCTTCTTAAAAACTTCCAGTGTTGGAGCATTCACCACTTCTGGAGGCAGGTTGTTCCACTGGTTAATTATTCTAACTGTCGGGAAGTTTCTCCTTAGTTCTAGGTTGCTTCTCTCCTTGATTAGTTTCCATCCATTGCTTCTTGGCCTGCCTTCCGGCGCTTTGGAGAATAGCTTGACTCCCTCTTCTTTATGGCAACCACTGAAATATTGGAAGACTGCTATCATGTCCCCCCTCGTCCTTCTCTTCATTAAACTAGACATGCTCAATTCCAGCAACCGTTCCTTATATGTTTTAGCCTCCAGTCCCCTAATCATCTTTGTTGCTCTTCTCTGCACTCTTTCTGGAGTCTCAACATCTTTTTTGAGGGCTGCTGGTCTACATTATAAGTAGAACTGGGCACCGTGGTTTGCAAAATTCCCCACCAGATTAATGGGCAGAAGAATTAGATGGAGAATTTCTCCATGTTTTTCCAAAGAAAGGAAAAGTCATTTTTTTTTCAAGATCAGCTGCTTTAACAATCTCAGTAGCTCCACAACTGAAAAAAAAAAGTTCCATCAAAGAGTGTCTATGGAGATTCTCAGTGGAGATTCCATCAAAAAGGTCATCCCATCAAATCTTCTGTGTGGATTAAATGGATTTGTGGAAATGAAAAACTCAATCAGAATAGAGCTGGATGGGACGTTGAAGGTCTTCTAGTCCAACCCCCTGCTCAAGTAGGAGGCTCTATACCATTTCACACAAGTGGCCATCCAGTCTTTTCTTAAAAACCTCCAGTGATGAAGCACCCACAATGTCTGAAGGCAAGTGGTTCCACTGGTTAATTGTTCTCACTGTTAGGAAGTTTCTCCTTAATTCCAGGTTGCTTCTTTGCTTGATTAGTTAATCTCCTTGATTAGAAAAGAGGGATGCTTACATCCCTGAAAACAGATCATTCAGTCACATCCATTGGCCACTTGTAATCAAGTAAATGTAAGAATACCCTGTTCCACCATTGACAATTTCCTCCTATTCTCTTCTGAAATACATTTCAAAAGCAAATTCCTCTAACGTGAACAGGTAGGCGAAAGAAAATGTTGCAAAATAAATTATCTTCTCAGAAGTAGTTATAAACAATGTTCCCTGAAGAATTGGAGTGTGGGTGGGATGTTCTTAGGTGAATCCTTTTTTCTAGAAGCAGAGATGAACTTAGTGGTGAGGAGCTCCATTTGATAAATCAGATGCAGTTCTAATTGGATGAAGATCCCTGGACTGACTATTTGACTGTTTTGCATGAACTTTCTATTCCTTACTGAGCTGGTCAGCATAAACCTGTAATATCTTTGTTGAGTTTGCTCCACTCTCCTTAAATGTTCATCCCAAATGTCCATTAAAGTCCAGGAAGGCTTGGAATCAAAATATCACAGAGATATTTCCTTTAAGATCTACTTACCTTTTTTCCACAACCAACACTCAAAGTACATTCAAAGTAGTGTTGAAAGAAAAATCTTCATCAGGGTCCAGTCCAAGCCGGGAATAAACAATATGGAGACTGCTTTAGAAAGAAGGTTGTAGTTTATTGAAGAGGAGAGCCAGACAGAAAGATGGCTCTGGAAAAAACTGACCACATGGAGCAGAGTGGTGGGCTTTTATACCTTCTGGGGCTCTTGAGGTTGTTTCCCATTCCTGTTTGAAGCTTTGTATTTCCTGTGTTGTGTACTTTGACCTGAGTCTGAGTGTGCCCTTTTGGTATTGGTGGGTTAATCCTATTATGTCCTGTCTTAGAGTTTGGGTGGGGGTATGTAGATTTTAAGGGTCTTTGTCTTCCTAATCTCTTTGGCTTCTAGCTGGAAGTCTCCAACCTTCCTGAATGGATTATTGAATTTGCATTTCTAAAAGCTGGCTTCTGCCTAAGGGCTGGGCCAGTGGTGGGATTCAGCCGGTTTGCACCAGTTCAGCAGAACCGGTAGCTAATTTTTTGTTGCCCAGGCCCAGAATGGACTTCCAGAAGCGTCACCCACACAGAGAACCGGCTGTTCACATATATGAATCCCACCACTGGGCTGGGCTGATTTCTGGGGGCTGGTTTCTGTCTTTTTTTAAGATCTTCTCCATTATTCCTTTGGGGAAATACAGTATATTCTACCTTTTAATATTCCCAAAAATATTTATTTCTCTGGGAGGGGGGCTGACTTCCCACAATAGCAAATAACTAAAGCCCAAAATTCACCTTAGGTATCATAGTTGGTGTAGAAATGGACCATCCAAGTCAGATAGTTCTTCAAGAGTTTCCAACAGTTTTGTGATTTTCAATCCATATCAGTGAAACAGTTAAGTAATGGCCAATGTTGTGGGGTTGACTAAACTGGCTACAAAAGTCTTATATCTGATTCATTTGAGATCCATTGAATCCTGAGTAATGAGCTACAGATGGATGAATCTCATTTTTCTCTCTCTTAGATTAAGTATTTTCCTCCTTCTGGGGGAAAAAATTCTACCCACATTTTTTTCTCAAGTCCTTGTGAAATGAAGAACACATTAACCATCTGTATTAATCAAAAAATCAATGCTTGATGAAGTTAAGTAGTCCAGATTATGTCATCTTCTGCACTTTTGAAAGAAAAATCTTCATCAGGGTCCAGTCCAAGCTGGGAATAAACAAAATGGAGGCTACTTTAGAAAGAAGGTTGTAGTTTATTGAAGAGGAGAGCCAGACAGAAGTGTGGCTCTGGGAAAGCTGACCACATGTTGCTGGGAGTGATGGGGGTTTATACCTTCTGGAGCTTTTGAGGTTGTTTCCTGTTCCTGTGGCATGAACTTTGACCTGAGGTTCAGTGTGTCCTTTTTGGTATTGGTGGGTTAATCCTATTATGTTTCTGTCCTTAGAGTTTGGGTGGAGGTTGTAGATTTAAGGGTCTTTGTCTTTCTAATGTCATCAGGTTCTAGCTTCCTGGATCCAACCTTTCTGAAAGGATTATCACATCTGTATTTCTAAAAGCTGGGCTCTGCCTAATTTCTGCTTGGGGCTATTAAGAAAAACTGGGCTTGCTTTTCTGCCTGTAAGATCCTTTGGGGAAATATATTCTGCCTTTTTAATATTCCCCAAAATACTTCCTTCTCGGGGGGGGGGGTTGACCTCCCACAGCACCATGGCACTAGGTAGGAAGCTGGTAGCAATAGGAACTGACCCTCATCTCCCCAATTCTTTCTGCTCCAATAAATAAATAAAACATTTGATGTTTCTCAGATACAAAACACAGAGACTAAAATTAAGAAATCAGATTTACTCAAATCAATCTTCATTTGCTTTCTACCATCCTCTTTTGATCCTTTACTTGAAGGAGAGTTGATGGAGTTTATCTAAAAAACAGGGGGGGGGGACTTGAAACAACAAAAGTCGCATTGAAAAGGGTCTCCTTCAATGTTTCTCTTAGATTTAATCTTACTGGCTTTCTTTGAATTTTGCTTTGGGCAAAATTCCATGCTCTCAATAGAACAATCTCCTGTTGAGAAATCCATTCTAAATCGGATCTGCAAAGCTTCTTCTTCTTTTCTCATCTAGGCAGGAGAGTTGAGATGTTTCGGAGTAACTCGGCAATACTCATTAACTAGCTAAGCCATGGAAACAGCTGGTTGAAAACCTTCTTAAGTGTCCTTCTGCTGATGCCTCATTTCCATGACAAAGAGATTAATGAGATAAGCAACTGAAATTGGCAAGCCAGGGCAGGCAGGCTGATGGAGATGGGGTGGGGTGGGAGAGAGGGAGAAGCATCACTAACATAGAATTAAATCAGCCACCCAACAATTTTCCTATCCTGTATTTTTTTCTCTATATATTCTTCTTTTGATGATTCACACCAGAAAATAGACCAAGCTCATTTTGGGTAAGACCTAGCTGCCTTGTCTGTTAGGCCACCAAGTCCCCAGGCATTTCAAGAAGTGTCACCCAGAAGACTTTCAGGGAACAGGTGATCTCTTATACTTGGAATAATAGAATAACAGAGTTGGAAGGGATCTTGGAGGTCTTCTAGTCCAATCCCCTGCTCAAGCACTGATGGAGCACCCACATCTTCTGAAGGCAAGCCATTCCACTGGTTAATTGTTCTCACTGTCAGGAAATTTCTCCTTAGTTCTAGGTTGGTTCTCTCCTTGATTAGTTCCATCCATTGCTTCTTGTCCTGCCTTCAGGTGCTTTGAATAGGTTGACCCCATCTTCTTTGTGGCAGCCCCTTAGCAATTGGAAGACTGCTGTCATGTTCCCTAATCCTTCTTTTCATTAACCCAGGCAGACCCAATTCCTGCAACCAATCTTCATATTTTGTAGCCTCCAGTCCCCTAATCATCTTTTTTTGACAGTCCCCTAATCATCTTTGGTGAATGCAATCTCCTTGACTGATTCCTTTTCCCACTAAATCAGCACAGCAGCTCTACTTCCACTGCCTTAACTATTGACTGGACTTTTTACATTAACTAATGTAACAGCTATATTTCCTTACATGCTGTATTTGGTTCATAGTTTGCATTATGTCAAATGATCTGCTTCATTTTAGTTTAATAAGTTGTATGAATCTGATCAACTAGGGGAAAAAAACAGAGGTAGATGATCTGTAGACTTTGACAGACACTAAACCTAATTTGGGCCCCCTAGGATAGTTTCATTAATATTCAGCAAGAAAATCTTACAGGTAGTCCTCAACTTACAACCATTGATTTAATGACCATTGAAAGCTACAATGATATTGTAAAAGTGACTTATCACCAGTCCTCACACTTATGACCATTACTATATCCCCATCATCACAGGATCAAAATATGAGCTAGTGCCATGTATTTACAATGGTTGCAGCACTTCAAGGTTGTGAGATCACCATTTGTGACCTACCCAACTGGCTTCTGACAAGCACAGACAATGGGGGAAACTGGATTTGCTTAATGGCTGTGTGATTTATTTAAAAACTGTAGTGATTCGTTAACAACTGTGGCAAAAAAGGACTCATTTAACAACTGCAAAGGAAAGTCTGATCCCAAATGTGGTTGTAAGTTCAGTATTTCCTGCATTTCCCCTTCAGTATTTATGTAAAAATAATAATGAAAGTGGACATGCTAAGCCTCTGCAAGAATTAACACAACCAATTTCCATTAAAACACACAAAAGGAGGCTGAAGACCTCAATCTTATTCTATCTGACGATGTCATTGCACTAAGCTAGTATATTTCCTATGGTCCTCGGAGGTTTTTAAAAAAGTAATTTAATTTTCAGTTATAGCCACAAAAGTTTGAGCTGCCCTACAGTAAATCACTCTTAAGCAAAATATGGCTTGACGTGATGTCTGAATCTAGTCATTAGGATAGACATTATCTAGCCAAAAGTACTATTTCTTGTGTTTAGTGATTGATTTAAGCTATGTCTGCCTTTCTTCACAGTATATAAATTTAAAAGAGGCTTACAACATTAATAACATGTGCAATCACCATAAAACGGCAACAAGAACCAACAGCAAAAGGAAAACAGTAATAAAAACAACAGCCAACCTAGCATTACACCCATTAAAATAAATAAAACAATTCTGCAGTTTTTAGTCTGTGTATATATGTTAAAATAAAAAGTAACTGAAGCTCAAGGTGTTATTAATGCCTTATTTGCAAATAAAATTGCAGATTTTTCTCATAAAAAAGCAAAGTAAATAAAATTATCACCACTATACCACAGGATTTAACAGAATAACAGAGTTGGAAGGGACCCTGGAGGTCTTCTAGTCCACCACCATCTGGTCAAGCAGGAAACCCTATACCATTTCAGACAAATGGTTGTCCAATCTCTTCTTAAAATCCACCAGTGTTGGAGCACCCACAACCTCTGGATGCAAGTCTCTCCACTGATTGTCCTCACTGTCAGGAAATTTCTCCTTAGTTCTAGGTTGCTTCTCTCCTTGATTAGTTTCCATCCGTTGCTTCTTGTCCTGCCTTCAGGTGCTGCCTTCATTTCTAAGAAGCATATTCTGCCTGGCTGTCAAGTTTTATTAATATTACCAGTTGATACAAAAGTAGGTTCTCTGAAATTCATCTTAACATGTAGGCAGAATGATAGGGGTGCATACAACCATACAAATTTCAAATGCATCCAGTATTCACCCCAGCAAAATGTGAAATAGGTGTCTTCCTCAATGCTTTTCCCTAGCAAATATTCTTAGTCCTTCCATTTCCATAATTTTACAATATACTCTCCAAGACTTGATGTGCCATCAAGTTCCTGTCAACTCTTACTGACCACCTAGAACAGAGGTCTTCAAATTTGACCCTTTTATGACTTGTGGACTTCAACTCCCAGAATTCCTCAGCAAGGCACGCTGGCTGAGGAATTCTGGGAGTTGAAGTCCACAAGTCATAAAAGGGCCATGTTTGAAGACCCCTGACCTAGAAGCATCTTCTCTAGGATGATCTATGCCTCACCTGACCTTTTGTGTCTTTGAACGATGTACCCATCACCACTGTGTCCATTGTCTCTGCTGGCAGTAGTCCTTGTCTTCTCTTTCCTTTCATCTTTCCCAGCATTATGGTCTTTACAAGACAATTAGGTCTCTCCACAAGGTGTCCAAAATTTTGATCATTTAAGTCTGGGTGTTTGTGCCTCAGGTGGAAACTCTGAATTGATTTATTTTATGATCAGTGTGCATGTTGCTATCCATGGTATTCTCAGGACTCTTCTCCAACACCAAAGTTCAAAAGCATTGATACTCCTTCTGTCCCGTGTCTTCAAAGTTCAATTTTTAATTTCAATAGAGGAAAAATGGTTGCCTGCGTGAGTCTCAGCTTTGTAAAGCCCCTATCAAAACCTGTCTCTTGTGATCAAGTTCATGTGTGGCTTTTGATTTCCCCCTAGCTATGATGTTGCTAATTCTGTGCCCATCTCACTACACCAGAGCATGATATTCCATCCACACCCAAGCAACAAGAACTCCACATTGAATGAATATTTAAAAAAAAAGGGAGGGGGTTCTGTTTTTCCCCACAAGTCTTCTGGAATTCCCAATGGCACCTCGAAAATAGTGCATACAATTTTGACATTATAATTTGCTATCTACAATTGGGTGGGAAAGTAGATTTCTGTTATGTTGAAAACACTGAAAGTATTCAGATTAAGAACAATTGGAGTTGGCTTTTCGCAGGGGTGTGTGTGTGTGTCAAGGGACTTGATGATTATCACTCCAGCCTACATATTTGTTTCTATCCCTCTGTTAATGCAACCTAGGATTGCATTGACTTTTTTGGCTGCTGCTGCATACTGCTGGTGTCAACGCTGTTAATATAGGATATTATTGCATTGACAAGATATGCAGAACTGTCTGGTATTTTTGGAGTTAAATCAGATGACATGCAAAGGGAGGAGAATTATGAAGAAAACGGGAGACTGGGAAGGGAAGTGAATCTTTGGCCTCCAGCCTAATTGGAAGACGTAAATCATGACAGGAAAGTAAGGGAGGAGTTAGCAAGATGAGACAGACGCAAGCCAGAGAAATCCAGATTCTGGCATCCGCTTTGTAATGTACTGAAGTATTGTAGCAAAACTCCTGGCAAGGAATGCAAAATAAAGTAACTAAAAGAGAAAATAATGTGTCCGTTTTCAAGGAATGCTTCCTCCTTTGGACCACAACATCTGGCTCATATTTAAGGGATTGTCCACTAGGACTCCAAGATCCCTCTCACAGTTGCTGCTATTAAACCAGGTGTCAACCCTGTTAACATCAGATGTTCTTGCTTTGACAATATATGAAGATGCAGCCATTTTCTCTTTAACCTGTATATTGCTTTTAGAGTTAGAATTAGATGGTGCTGGTGGGGGGAAGGGGGGAAGAATGTGTATGGGGATTAGTTAGACATAACAATATTGCGGTAGAGTATCCTTCAAGGTTGTTTGAAATAAAAGAAGATAAGAAATGGCGGGCTATGAAACTGGAGGGAAGGGTTGCACTTCAAACTAATTGGAGAATGTGATTTATGACCGTTAATTGGAGGAGGGAATTGTGCTTCGATACTATGTGTTTAGGGGAGGAGAATTCAAATTTTGGCTTCAACTATGTACGTACCGAAGCTATGCTGCTCGATTAAAGATTCTTTAAGGTAAATAATGCCTCAAAGTTCTCTGAAGAGTTTCATCTTTCGGAACCGTGACACCAGGTTTATCTAATTTGTTCCTATACCTTTGGTTTTACTTGCTTAAGTGTAAAAGCCTTACTTTTCTCGACACTGAATTTCATTTTGTTAGATAGGGCCTGGTGTTCAAGTCTGTCAAGATCCATCTGGATCTTGAGCCTATCAGGTCCGCCATCTTCGACTTGGCCCCTTGCTGGCATCCTGCCATCAAAGGCTAGGAGGGAAGAGGAAGACATGGGAGGGGGACAAATGGGCAATCAACCTTTATGTGTACGTGATGGGAAATTGGGAGGGCGGAAATGATAGCTTGACGAAGAGCAGGAGAGCTTGGAAGCAGTTTGTGCCAGCACCCAAAGCCGTGCACCCTGAGAAGAATGTGAATTATCCTAAACATCTCAAGGTTTTCAAAACACCTAGGTGGACTCTTATTGGCTGAAGACAGATTGATCATGGGGGGAGGGTTGAGATGTGGGGAAACTTTCTGTATCTTTTAAATGTGGAAAATTTAGTTCTAGTCTGACTCTACTGCAACCAACATCTTTTAGTAAAAGAACCTATCACTTCAATCAAATGGAGTTGAGGGTCTTTCTTTCCTAAGAGATGGGACTGGGGCAGGTCTGACACTGCCTATCTTCTGAGGTGGTTGGCTATTCCTGCCAGTTTAGTGTTGTCTGCAATTCTGATGACTTCCCCTTCTATTCCCTCATCTAAATCATTTATAAAGATGTTGAAGAGTACTGGGCCTAAGACAGAACCTTGGGGTATCCCACTGCTTACTTCCCTCCATGCAGACGTATTTCCACTAAGGACTACCCATTGAATGTGGATTGTTAGTCAGTTACAAATCCATCTGGTGGTGGTACTGTCTATCCCAGGGGTGTCAAACTGCCAGCCCATAGGCTGGATGCGTCATGCCAAAACCGCGCTCACCCCATTGCCGGCAATGGAAAAGAAAGTTGCAATACGTCGTGACACGTCATGTGATGTTGCGAGTTTGACACCCCTGGTCTATCCCACATTTGTTAGCTTACTAAGAAGTAGGTGGTGGTGTACTTTGTCAAATGCCTTACTGAAATCCAAATGTTTTTGCTGGTCCACCCATTTCACTTGGTTAAAGAATGAAATAAGATTTGTTTGGCATATTCTGTTTTTGGCCAACCTATGTTGACTCTATTTGGCGGTGCTGATTTAGTCCATATTTCAAGTGAAACTTCTGATATTTCATTCAAAATCAAAGTGTAGCTGCTACCAAAAAGACCTGACTGTTCCTGAGTTAAGAAGGACCGGTTAAAGAATTTGCTTTTTAATTATTCAGTCATATTTTTAATCATTCAGGCATTAAAAACCAAAGAAAATTCACATTTCATTTTGAGTCTTCCCCAATGCATTTTATTGGAACATCCTTCCCTAACCTTTATATGTTTGTATTATCTTTTGAGATGAGAAATATTTTGGGATAGATGCCAGTATAGAATGCAGAGTTAATTATAGAATGCAGAATTCAATTCTCCAGGATAGAATTGAGGTAGAACCTGGTGCAGAATTCAGAATTAATTTTAGAATTCAGAGTTCAATTCTCTAGTATAGGGGGATTCCACTACAGAATGACACAATTAAGTCAGGAAGATCAACCGTAACATCACTGGAAATTTTCTTTAATCAACCAACAGGAAGAAGGTTACTCTGATCCTTATAAAAGCTTTCAAACTCGACTCATTTGTTCCTTTGAATAGTGATGAAACTAGTATTTCTGAGAAAGTGGGCTGTTTCAGCTATCACAAAGGATGCAAGGTCACTTCTGAGATGAATCCAAGGAACAATTTGAAATCTCATTAAGCCTGGGCAAGCTGCAGCAGGAACACTTTGTGATCAGCTGGGATAAATTGGAAGCAGGCTATAGTTCATTAAAAGCCAGTGCAAAGTGAGCAAAATAATAAGGCTGACCCACAGAAATATGATTTTCCCCATCTGTTAACAAATGCAGTGGGAGCTGCTGTCCAAGAAGGAAAAATAAATTGACAGTAGTTGCATTGTGGGGTATGTCAGTTTATAAGCTTTATTAACCTGAACTTTTCTTAAATCCCCCTTGTGTCATGTAGAGCAATGCAAAATGGACTATCGCAATATTTAAGGGCATCACCAGTGGTTAATTGGACTGGTTATCACGAACATGCTGAGCAATTCTGAAAGAATCTGTTTATTTTTTGTGGATGATGTCAACAATGCTAGATTAACTATGAAGCGAAGCTTTCCTGAATGTCTACAGAAAGCAAAACCCAAGGGAAAAATAGAAGTTATTCCTGAAGCACACTGCAAACGAGGAAAAAGAATCGCAAAAAGGGTTCAAGATTTTTAAGAGCATTTTGGCATGCAACTCTAGTTCATCAGGCACTGTGTGAATGTATACTTACTTGAAAGCCAAAGAAGACAAACTGGGATGTCAAAAAAAAACACAGTCTTTACATCCATGAGCACTAGAGGTTTTTGGTCAGAAGATGACCATCCATCATGTTGGAACATCAGGCTACCACAGTCACCCAGTACTTTTTTGAGAACTGGGTATTTTTTGTGTATCAACTCACAAAATTTCATTAGTTCATTAGTTGACTCATTAAGGGCCAATGTGCAAATAGAGAAGAAGGAATGAGTAGAATCCTGAGTAAGTAATAAGCTATATGCTTAAGAAGCATAATAACAAGTAGGAGAAAAGGAGAAGGTTGGGGGCAATGGGATTGGCTTCACTGAAGCAAATTTTATTGTTTATTTCCACCAGAGAAGAGGGAGTCAACCTATTCTCCAAAGCACCTGAAGGCAGGACAAGAAGCAATGGATGGAAACTAATCAAGGAGAGAAACAACCTAGAACTAAGGAGGAATTTCCTGACAGTGAGAACAATTAATCAGGGGAAGGATGTGCCTCCAGAAATTGTGGATACTCCAACACTGAAAGTTTTTAAGAAGAGATTGGACAACCATCTGTCTGAAATGATCTAGGGGGTTGGTCTAGAAGACCTCCAAGGTCCCTTCCAACTCTATTATTCTGTTATCTGTTTGACACAAATCTCACAGAAGCTCTCTAGATCGCTTGGCCCAGACCTAATCCTCACTGCAGAAGAAGTCTAGAATTTGTTCAGCTGATCCTAGCAAAAGGTATCAAAGTATCACTACTTCATAGTTATGGAGATGGAGGAGGTGAGGCTACTGCCTTATATAAAATTTGTGGTGGAATCACAGCATAAAGGAAACTGGGGAGAAAGAGGCGATGGCAGTGTAGAGTTGCTCTGAGGAAGAAGCAACACAGGCTAGCCCAGGGGTCTTCAAACTTGGCCCTTTTATGACTTGTGGACTTCAACTCCCTGAATTCCTTAGCCAGCATGCCTGGCTGAGGAATTCTGGGAGTTGAAGTCCACAAGTCATAAAAGGGCCAAGTTTGAAGACCCCTGGGCTAGACTAATGAAGCCTTTATTGACCAGTTCTCAAGGAAATCCGGTCAGTCTGGCAAGATTGTTGTACACAGGTGATCAACAATAAAGAAACTGCATTGCCCTATTTACAGAGTTGTTCTGGTTGCAAGGAGCCCTGGTGGCGGAGTGGTTAAAGTGCAGTGTTGTAGCCAAATTCTGCCCACAGCCTGGAGTTCGATCCTGATAGGGCTCAAGGTTGACTCACCCCTCCATGCTTCCAAGGTTGGTAAAATGAGGACCCAGATTGTTGGGGGTAATATGCAAATAATACTTACATTGTCAACTGCCTAGAGAGTGCTGAATAGCACTGTGAGGCAGTATCTAAGCCGAAATGCTATTGCTATTGCACCTGACAAATTAGGCGAGTGGCCTAAACACCTGATTAAGAGACCCACCATTATCATCTATGGTGGACATGCCCAGTTGCCAAAAAATATTGGACTAAAATAAGAAGATGGATGGAAGAAATAATAGATCAACCCGTAGACTGGAAACCAGAGATCTTTCTGCTGGGTATTTTAAACAGAAAATATAGTAAAGAAACACGGTACTTAATCCTACATATAACAACAGCAGCAAGAATAGTCTACGCACAGTTCTGGAAAAATGAGAATATACCATCAGAGGAAGAAGTGATAAGAAAAATCCTGGACTGTGCGGAGATGGACAAATTAACAAAAGAGATAAAAGAAAAGGAAGACACAGAGTACTATCTAATATGGAATAAGTGGTATGATTGGTTGGAGATTAGAAATAATAAACGAGAATAAATGTGGAAAGGTCAAAAAATGGAAAATATGTGTATAATAATGTATAGTAATAATATGTATTATTTTTAGTATGAAGTATAGTATGAAGGAAGAAAAATGGAAACAAGAAACAATGGGACAACAAAGACAAATATATTTAAAGAGGAATAAGGGGGAAAATGTAAATAATAGAAGATTACCGTTACGAAATTGCTATTAAAAAAAAAAAAAGGAGTATAAGAGACCCACCAAAATACTTTTCCAGTCCCCCATAAAATAACTGGGTCTCTCTGCACACAATATCTAAACCAAAATGTTAAGCCACCTTCCAGCTACCATTCTGGGAGAAAACAGCAAACCACTGGAAATGCACCTTTTGCTGCAAACACCAGTGGTTGCAGTGTGTAGAGATGGATTCTCGGGGAGATCCATAGAAATTATTGCTTTTTAAAAAGGTTTGCAGCCTTTGTTCCATGTAGTATTTGCCTGGCATTTTAGAACTTCATAAACAAATCATCTGGCCGGAAATAATTTATCCTATTCCCCCCCCCCTATTTTGCTGAAAATAGAGACTCATTATTCTCTTCATGGTGCATGAGCTGACTTGCCTGGTTCCAGCCTATTGTTTGGGTAATGCCTTCCTAACATTATTACAAATGTCATATTCTAATTGGGGCCAGTAACTCCCAGCTGTAGTATGTGATTAACCCTGACATTTCATGGTGGAAATGTTTTAAGAACATGATTTTGTGCAGTTGTATATTTTAAGGCTATCATTTCCATGCTCTAACCTGGCAGAGATATAAGAGGTCTGTTCCTTACAAAAGCAGCTGATAAAACTGCAAACGTGTTTATGCCCCAGGAATGCAGGTCTACAGTAGAGTTTCCTCATTCTTAAGCAACCTATTGCCACTGAGTTTTTTTTTTCCAACCTGAATTTATTTTTTAAGGGCTAGAAGCTGTAGAGTTCAAGATCTCCTCTTACTTGTTTTCCACAAGCATCTGTGCTTTACCATGTACTATTATTAAGCATTTGAGAAATGCTTGTTACCGTCATGCGGCATGCAGTGTCTGTTCAATAGGGATAGAAGCAGTGGTGGGATTCAAATATGTGAACAACCGGTTCCCTGGGTGGATGCTGCTTCCGGAAGTCTGTTCTGGGCCTGGGCAACAAAAAATTAGTTACCGCCTCTGCTGAACTGGTGCGAACCAGCTGAATCCCACCATGGAGGAGGAGGAGGAGGAAGAGGAGGAAGAGGAGGAGGAGGAGGAGCAGTGGTGGGATTGAAATATGTGAACAACCAGTTCCCTGGGTGGATGCTGCTTCCGGAAGTCCGTTCTGGGCCTGGGCAACAAAAAATTAGCTACCGCTTCTGCTGAACTGGTGCAAACCAGCTGAATCCCACCACGGAGGAGGAGGAGGAGAAGGAGGAGGAGGAAGAGGAGGAGGAGATTCAAATATGTGAACAACCAGTTCCCTGGGTGGATGCCGTTTCCAGAAGTCCATTCTGGGCCTGGGCAACAAAAAATTAGCTACCAGTTCTCCCGAATTGGTGCGAATCTACATGTGTAGGGCTCCCCACATATGTACAATGCATTCAGGAACAATGAATGTTTCCAGGTTCAGAGGTTAGAGAAACTTGAAATGGGGTCTTCCAAACATCTCCATGAATATGTTTGCGCCTCCAAATCAGTCTTAAAATCTGGTCACTAAGGTTTTCTTGGCAATATTTTTTGAAGCAGATTGTCCTTGCCTTCTTGAGAGACAGTGACTGTCCCAAGGTCACCCAGCTGGCTTTGTGGCTAAGACAGGACTAGAACTCACAGTCTCCTAGTGATTGACCCAAGTCACCCAGCTGGCTTTGTTCCTAAGGCAGGACTAGAGCTCACAGTCTCCTGGTTTCTAGCCTGGTGCCTTAACTACTACACCAAAATGGCTCTCTACTATAGTATACAGATAGTCTTTGACTTATAATCATTTGTTTAGCGACAAAGTTACAACAGGATGACTTATGATTGATTCTCAAATTATGACCATTATAGCATCCCCACAGTCAGGTGATTAAAATTTGGGCACTTGGCAACTGGCATGAATTTACAACCATGTGATTGCCATTTGTGACTTTCCAACAACCAAAATAAATGGGGGAAGCCAGATTCACTTAATGACTGCATGTTCACGTAACAATGGCAGTAATTCACTTAACAACCATGGCAAAAACATTCAAAAATCAGGCCCAACTCACAATAACCATCTTGTTTAGCATTGGAAATTTTGGTCCCAACTGTAGTCATAGGGACTACAAGCCCCATATGGATGAATGGAATGGAATGGAATAGAATAGAATAGAATAGAATAGAATAGAATAGAATAGAATAGAATAGAATAGAATAGAATAGAATAGAATAGAATAGAGCTGGAAGGGACCTTGGAGGTCTTCTAGTCCAGCCCCCTGCTCAAGCATGAGAACCTATACCATCTTAGACAGGTGAATGTGTAGTCTCTTCTTAAAAATCTCCAGTGATGGAGTGCCCACGATTTCTGGGGGTAAGCTATTCCACTGGTTGATTGTCCTCACTGTTAGGAAGTTTCTCCTTAGTTCCAGGTTGCTTCTCTCTTTGTTCAGTTTCCAACCATTGTTTCTCGTCCTTCCCTCTGGTGCTTTGGTGAACAACCTGGCCCCCTCTTCTTTGTGGCAGTTCCTCAGATACTGGAACACTGCTATCATGTCTCCCCTGTTTCTTCTTTTCTTTAGACTAGCCAAACCCAAGTCCTTAGCCATTCTTCATATGTTTTAGCCTCCAGGCCTTTGATCCCATCACTTGTATTGTTTCTGAATAAATACGCCTGTGATCTAGCTGTGTTACTCAGTGTGGAATTACTGCGGTGTTCCTATATACAGTATATTGTGATACTTACAGATACTGCAAAGTTATTTCTTTTAGGAGTTTCAATAAAGCAAGCATCAGAAAATCCTATTCTTGACTCAAGTATCTTATTTGGGATTAGTAGGAAAGGCAGAAACATTGATGAATGCACATTGGGGATCAGATTGAAAAGCTTGTCACGTAGCCTTCCATTCGGGTGCACGATGTGGAAAGCCGTCTTAGGTCAAACTACAGCCTGTTACATTTACCTAAGGTCAGGTCCATGACTACAAGGAAAAATTTCCTCAAGCTAAAAAGCAAACAAATTTGCAACTCCCTGTAATCCTGAGCCACATTTCTTAGAATAAATGAAGTTTGATAGTAATTGGACTCCTAGCTTGACTCTATCTACCCTCTCTGTGTTAATGAATCAGCGTGCAAAGTAGGAAAATAAATGGCAACAGTGATGAACAGCAGCTGAGCTCTGATTAACGAATAAATAGAGTTTCTGTCTGAAAGGAAACTACCGGGCATCATATTTGGAACCTTGGAAATGTTTCCTTTGGAGCTGCATCCATCTAAATATATTTTATTCAACATGAGTGTGGAGTTGGATTGCATTCAACCTTGGTAACATCATCACATTATCCTTTGTGCATGCTTGCCTTCAGGTTGCACAGCAGATCATGTCACACTCGCTCCTCATCATTGCAACACTTCATAGGTGCATCCAAGTTCTCCAATATTTGCCCTTTTTAGGTAGGGCAAGCCCTGATCTTAACACAACTGATGCTTGGGATTGCCTGTCTCTTACCCTGCACCTCTCAGCCTTCTTCATCCATGTATTATCATTTACAAGAGCCATTGGGACAATGCTCCCTCACCGAAAGACAGGATCCAATTCTATGGGCTTAGAAGCTAAGCAAGGTCAAGCATAGTTGAGTACTTGGTTGGGAGACCACCAGGCACTCCCAAGTCTGTAGATTGGATTGGGAAATTGACAAAGATTTCCCCAAGCAGGTGATGATGAACTACTTCTTGTTCCTAAGGAATTTACATAATCGTGGTCATGTCTACATAGTTACCAGAAACTGAGACCAATTCAAGGAAGTCTTTATTTATTTAATTGCAAGTGAGCTAAGTTGTAAAACATCATTAGCTGGGGTGGAATGTAGTCTGGATTCCCAGGAGTGAGAAGCTACAGTACATTCCAGAGGGCAAAGGGGCAGCGAAACATAGGTAAATTTGGCCAGGAAAAAGAGACTTAGGAGGGCTCCTCCCTAAGAATTCTCAGAGTATATCTACAGTGATGCAAAGAGTTGCTTTAGTTTAGCAAGATTTTGGTCTGTAGGTGAGGAACAATAAGGGAAACTTCTCAGAAGTAATTCCACGTGCCTTTCTTGGTTCTTGGGGCCAGCCATTAGCCTTATCTAAAAGTTGGAACTAGCTGGCAAACTACTTTAGCATCTGGTAGTACCTAGGAGATCGGACCTGGTTGGAATTGCCCAAGAGACCTCCAAGGGATAGCAGGGCCATAGGCTAGACCATGGGTGTCAAACTCGCCACATCACATGGCGTGTCGTGACGTATCGCAACTCTTTTTGCATTGCCTGCAATGGGGTGGGCGCGGCTTCGGTATGATGAAACCGGCCCACGGACCGGCAGTTTGACACCCCTGGGCTAGACTGAGAGGTTTAAAAAACATAAATCTTGGAAAAAGCCAATGGGAAACCATTTCGGCATTATTGACAGGGAAACCACAGAAATATATTCATGATGTCACCAGGAATCAGGTTCAACGTAAGGAGGGCTTGACCTTTGCCCTAACCTCCAATCTTGCTTTTGAAGCATTTGGTGATTGCTTTGGACTGGCAAATGACTTGTCATCTGAAGCAAGCTGGAACGTAACCATGTTTCATGGGAATGAGGCACCCAGAGAGATCCTTTATCTGGAGGAGCTGTGCATGATGGAAAATGCTGGCAAGGGCAGTGTCAAGTTTCCGACAGACAGAGACAAATAAAGCAGAACTCCGAGGCTTGCAATTCCTCAAAGAACATGTTTATTGATAACAAGGTATCGGCACTTCAAAAGTGAAACCAAGTCTGAAGAGATGCATAACAATTCCCCAATACAAGGTTACAAAATCCCAGCCCTAAGGCTATGCAAGCAACAACGTTTCCCCACACAGCTTGTTGGTGGGCTCTTCTTGATATGCCCAGCCCGCAGTCACGGGAGCAGCTGATGACCTTGGTTCCCATGAGAGAAAGTCCGAGAGAGAGAGAGTCTGTTTTGTCTAGCACAACACCTGGCAACCCTCCTCCCTCCGTGCTATGGGTCAACTAGAAATGAGAAGGAAAAAAATGGCTGCAGCCATGCTCACTCTAAAGTTGACAGGCAGTTCATTGTGTTCTAAAAAGAAAAGTCAAACCTAATACAATTTGGTCTTCTAGATTCCTATCAAATATCCTCTTTTACATTTGGCGACAAACTTATTTCTGCAGGGGGATGGCGTAGCTGCATGATAGAAGTTATATAGATTGCCATTTTTTCCCCATAGTGTCCCCTTTCCTTTCTCTTTCCCTTCCCTTCCTTTTCCCTTCCTTCTCTTCCCTTCCCTTCCCCCTTCCCTTCCTCCTTCCCTTGCCTTATCTTCCCTTTCCTTCCCTATTTCTTTTATTTTCCTTTCCTTCCCTATTATCCACCTCCCTGAATCTTTGCACTGGCTCGCCACAGGGCTGCGTGCTTAGCCCCTACCTGTGTTCATTGTACACCACGATGTAAAAAAGATGTTGAGACTCTAGAAAGAGTGCAGAGAAGGGCAACAAAGATGATTAGGGGACTGGAGGCTAAAGCATATAAGGAACGGTTGCTGGAATTGGGTATGTCTAATCTAATGAAGAGAAGGACGAGGGGGGACATGATAGCAGTGTTCCAATATCTCAGGGGCTGCCCCAAAGAAGAGGGAGTCAAGCTATTCTCCAAAGCGCCTGAAGGCAGGACAAGAAGCAATGGATGGAAACTAATCAAGGAGAGAAGCAACCTAGAACTAAGGAGAAACTTCCTGACAGAACAATTAACCAGTGGAACAACCTGCCTCCAGAAGCGGTGAATGCTCCAACACTGGAAGTTTTTAAGAAGAGACTGGACAGCCATTTGTCCGAAATGGTATAGGGTTTCCTGCCTGAGCAGGGGGTTGGACTCGATGACCTCCAAGGTCCCTTCCAACTTTATTATTTTATTATTATTATTTATTTATTATATGATTGTGCATCATCCGACCCATCCACTGTGATCATCAAGTTCGCAGATGACACCACCGTGGTGGGTCTCATTACAGGTGGAGATGAGACAGCGTACAGGGGGGAGGTACAAAAACTATCCTCATGGTGTCTAAAGAACAACCTGCACCTGAACATTGGGCAAGACGAAGGAGATGGTGCTAGACTTCCAGAGGAAAAGAGAGGAACCTGCCCCACTTTACACTGAAGGGGGCTGTGTGGAGAGAGTTTCCTCCTTTAAATTCCTGGGAGTCTACCTCTCTGAAGATCTTACCTGGAAAATTAATACAGCCCAGGTGGCCAGAAAGGCCCAACAGAGACTCCACTTCCTTAGGGTCCTGCGGAAGAACAGGGTAGAACGATGACTCATGACCTTCTTCTACCGGTCTACTATTGAAAGCGTCCTCACACACTGTATTGTGGTTTGGTATGCTGGCTTGTCAGCCGTGGACAGGAAGGTATTACAGAGGGTGGTGAGCACGGCACAAAACATTGTGGGCTGTCCCCTGACACCACTGGATGACATTGCCAGGGCCCGTTGCCTTGGTAGAGTGAGGAAAATTCTCAGGGATGACTCTCACCCTGGTTGGTACCTCTTTACTCTCCTACCATCGGGCAGGAGATACAGAAACATAGCCAGCCTTACCAACAGGCTGAAGAACAGTTTTTATCCATGGGCTGTCAGGCTCTTGAATGGGACATAATAATTTTATGCATGACAGATCCGAGAGGCCGGCGTGCTGTGCAATTAGCTCACAGGGTGTAATAAGTTGGTGGGGTTGTAGTCACTGTGAGTTTGGGGGGGGGCATGGAGGGAGACTCAGCCAATCTGACTGTATACATGTTATACTTTGATAATAAAGGTTCATTCATTCATTCATTCATTCATTTCTTTTATTTTCCTTTCCTTCCCTATTTCTTTTATTTTCCTTTCCTTTCCTTTCCTTTCCTTTCCTTTCCTTTCCTCCCCTCCCTTTCTCCTTGTCAGAATAGCAAAAAGCACCTGGGTCTTTAGATGTTTCAAATATGAGATTTTTTAAAAATACATATATTCAGCAAGCTTGATTTTCTTTTGTGACTTCGGGGGCATAAACCCTTTCTTTCTGAATTATACTGTAAATGAAAAACCTGTGTCCTTGGGCTTTGTGGTAAGGGGTAATGATAAAGGTAGGAGGGGACGTTTTTGTCTGAAAGTGGATGTTATAACATTGACTAGTCTTGCTCTGGCAGCTGCTCCAAAGCCTGATTGAGCTCACAGATGGGGTCTACTACATTCACGGTGGCAAAAGCAAATTTTCTTTTGCAGTGCAACCCCCCCCCCCCGAAAAAAAAGCTCTTTCTTTGTTTGTTTTTTCCCCTAAAGAATCAAATAGACTGAAACTCTAGAAACGGTCTTGCTCAACTTTTTCCAAAAGTAAAAATAATCCCCCCAAAAGAGAAATATGGAATGCTAAAGAATGTTAAAAAAAAGATATTTGCAAGTCAGTTTGATAAATGAAGAGCCGAGACTCACTAGACCATGTTTATTGTAAGAATGGATAGCATCTAGAAAGAATAGAATAGAGCTGGAAGGGACTGTGGAGGTCTTCTAGTCCAGCCCCCTGCTCAAGCAGGAGAACCTACACCTTCTCAGACAGGTGATTGTCCAGTCTCTTCTTGAAAATCTCCAGTGATGGAGCACCCACGATTTCTGGAGGCAAGCTGTTTCACTGGTTGATTGTCCTCACTGTCAGGAAGCTTCTCCTTAATTCCAGGTTGCTTCTCTCTTTGGTCAGTTTCCAGCCATTGTTTCTTGTCCTTCCCTCTGGTGCCTTGGAGAATAACATGACCCCTTCTGCCTTGTGGCAGCCCCTCAGATACTGGAACACTGCTATCATGTCTCCCCTATTTCTTATTTTCTTTAGACTAGCCAAACCCATGTTCCACAGCCGTTCTTCATATGTTTTGGTCTCCAGGCCTTTGATCATCTCATTAAATTTGGTAGTGGATTTGTGAGCAACCTTCTACAAGACTATTCTTTACAGGTGAAGAAGATCTTTGTGTAAGAGAAAATTATGGCTTCGTATCTCTTTTTTGGGGGGGGAGACAGATTCATCCCATAGGTGTGATGGATTCTGTTTACAAAGGAGGAAGTTTTGTGATGGACTACAGTGAAGCCACAGGAAGGAGGGGGGCACATTCCAAGGGGGAGGGGAAGACAAGAGACATTACAGCCCAGAGATGGAGTGAGAGAAAGAGAGTTAAGATAGTCACTGCCTAGAAACTTCCAGGGTAAATCTCTTAGGGTTAGAATGGTATAGACTTACCCTAGCAAGATTCTGTCTATAGGGTATGAGCAAATAAAGAACTGAACTTTGGCCTTTTGAACTACATCACTCAAAAGTTTGTCACACATTTCTTTGGGAAAGCATCCTCTCCACCGTTCATCCAGTGACAGGTGTATAGATGTCCTCTGATCCAATTTGAATCATCTGTTCAATTGGAACCAGCAACTGGATTTTATTAAGACAATCCAGTTGATGTGATTAACCCAATCCATTTCTGAATTGTCAGATGGATTTGTTGGCAACTGATTCAGATCTGATTTTTCAGTCCAACATTCTTCTTCTTGTCTGGAAAGTTAATTCAGTTTGGAGATTGGGTCCAGTTGCTTTCAAATGGAATCAGTTGAATAGCAATTTTGCACATCCCTGCTACGTAAAGGCACTTTCAAACTCTTCCAGGATTTATGGATCTGCTGGCTGGTATGAATTTTTGTCCGTTTCTTTTCCAAGTCTTCTTTTGGTGTGCTTTTGGCTGTGATTTAATTCTTACTTGATGATACCACTACTGCGAATAGTGATTGCATTCTTCTATTTATTTTTATGATTTGATTCTTTCTTTGCTTGTTGTTACGTCTTCCTTGAGGCCTTTTCTCTGGGCGAAAGAACCACAAGAATATTAATAAAGAATAAATATATAGCCAAATCACTGTTGCAAATTGAAACTGCACGCACATTTGATCTAATGCTGCAATAACTTGCACAGTTAAGTAACTGCACTATAGGTCGGTCTCCAGCTCTCACCTACCCCCATGAAGTTTCATATGCCAAGAATATCAAAGGGGTTTACAACATCCATAAACATACTAACGTAAACTCTTAATGGAACAATTTTGCTCTTTGCTATTAGTTTCTGATAAGGCAATGCTTTCTACAGGAGAGCTGACCAGCATCCTAATAATTTTTCATTACATTTTATGCCACATTTACCTGCTTCAGTTCATTTATACAACTAATTCACATAAGCAGCAAACCATGGATTATTACATTTAACCAGGGGATAGCTTTCCCAGTCTCCTGATAGACATCTTTTTTTTTCTGAATAACTAACTCTAGGATTGTCCCAGCTGTTTCAGATTTCCTTTCATTAATACACTTATATACTGTTTCATGCGCCAAAGCATTGCAGGGCAGTTTGCAATAAGATACATCATAAAACAATATACACAAGATAAAACAATACAATTTAATCAAACCTATTGATGAAAAGAGCAGAGAGAGAGAAAGGAGAATCCATCAGTCTTCAGATTAGGAACGCCTGAGTAAAAGAGAGTAAAACATAAAATCATAAGGCTGGAAGGGATCTTGGAAGTTTTCTAGTCCAACATCCCTACTCATGCAGGGGACCCTATACCATTCTGGACAAACCAACTCTGTTAGTCTGTAATTGTTGATAAGGAAGCTGGATAGGGATCATTGGCAGTTCCCTCCCTATCATCCAGGACATAGCACAGAAGCGTTGCTTGAGCAGGGCCCGCAAGATTTTCTGGGACACTACACATCCTCTCCACAACCTGTTTTCCCTGTTACCTTCTGGGAGGAGGCTTCGTGGTATCCGTAGCAGAACATCCAGATTCAGCCATAGTTTCATTCCATACAGCATTAACCTTGCGAACTCTCAAACTTCCTCCTTGCGTTATATATTCAAGATGGACAGTATTTAATATTTATTTGCTATGTATATGTAGGGATGTGGGTCTATATATATGTTGTACATAGTATGTTTAGGTGTGTGTCATGTATATGTTTCACTTTGAGAGCGGGCAACTAAATTTCATTATTTTATGTGTGCCATTGTGCCCACAATATAAAAAATGACAATAAAGGTTATTTATTTATTTATTATTTTATTGCAGTACCTGGAGACAGTAGAAGAGAAGGGCAAATTACAAAATAAAAAGACCTGCAAATAGAAGTAGAACTACTGTGATAAAGAAAGCAAAGGTAGTACCAATAGTGATAGGCCCCTTGAGTGCAATTTTCTATGGAAATTCTCAATTATGGTTGTCCCAAAGGTGCTTTTCCAAAAGGCAACTGGACTTTCTTGATTTTTTTCCCCTTTGAAAACATTTCATTTCTCATCCAAGAAGCTTCTTAACCAGATGATTGCCAAGAATACAAATCCTTCCATTCCCCATCAGTCAGTTAGAACTGAAGAAGCTTCTTGGATGAGAAGTGAAATGTTTTCAAAGGAAAAAAAAAATCAAGAAAGTCCAGCTGCCTTTTGGAAAAGCACTTTTGGGACTTGGGTGCAATCTCAGAATATCTGGAGCACCACTTGAATACCATCAGCATTGACAAAATACGCATGAGTCCATTGCAAAAGGCAGTTTTATTGGAAGAGCTTACATCCTACATTGATACATTTAACACTATCAAACAAAAACACTTGCCTATTCCAGCTCCTTGAGAAGGACTTTTAGCTGAATAAAAATGTCACATTGAGTCTAAACATCTAGCTGACAATGCAGCAACTATAATAATATCATTATTTCTCTCTTATCCTTCAAAATCTCATACAGCTCATACAGAAGGTCCACTTTTCTTGTCCAAAACATCTAGCAAAATAAATGAGTCATTGACTGAAATGGTGGATGAATGGAATGGAGTGGAGTGGAGTGGAGTGGAGTGGAGTGGAGTGGAATGGAATGGAATGGAATGGAATGGAATAGAATAGAATAGAATAGAATGGAATGGAATGGAATGGAATGGAATAGAATAGAATAGAATAGAATAGAATAGAATAGAATAGAATAGAATAGAATAGAATAGAATAGAATAGAATAGAATAGAATAGAATAGAATAGAATAGAATAATGGAAGGGACCTTGGAGGTCTTCTAGTCCAACTCCCTGCTCAGGAAGGAAACCCTATACCATTTCAGACAAATAAATATGAATGGATGAATGAATGAATGAATGAATGAATGAATGAATGAATGAATGAATGAATGAATGAATGAATGAATGAATGAATGAATGAATGAATGAATTTGATACATACAATAACATACATACATAAAATGAACCTTAAAGAAATCATAATGATGTCTGTGAATATGGTCAGATAATTCCAAGGTGCCACTGTTTTAAAATACCGCTTTACTAGCAGAAATCTAACAGGTGCAGCTTTTCTTCACCATTCTTCTGAAACAATGGACGTTGTCAACTATGGGATTAGAGTGTTGCTATGGAAATATGATGCAAAGGGATTAGAGATCTAGTAGTTGAAAAAAAAAGAATTTCATTCTGCATCGATCTTGTCACTGATGCCTTGCAGGCTATAGCAGATAAAATCTTATTTGAGTTGAACTCAACTTCTGATAATATGTCCATACTGTTTTCTTGATAAGAATACAAAAGTTAGTTGCCAATGCTTTTCTCCTTCTCCTTCCCTCCTCCCCCTCCTCCTCCTCCATCTGGTCTGGTCTACAACCTCAAAGTTGCCTGTGATCTTCCATCCAAGTAGCGATTTTTAGACACAACACTCCTCTTATTTAGCAATACATTACATCCATATATCTGGTTTACGCCTCAGAGAAACATCATGTATAAGCCAGAAATGTGGTATAGCATAGACATGTACAGTCTGGGGGCTTGGGGTTTACATATGTTTTTCACCTTTAAAGCCTTTCATGGCATGGAACCAGGTTTCCTGAGGTTCCATCTTATCCCAATTACAGCCTTCCATCCCATCCCATCCAGTCAAGCAGAGTGGATACGTTGCAGAGTTTGCACTGTTAGGGAATTTTGACTGTGGGGTCCTTGATGCTCGCTCAGCTTGGTAGTTTTCTTGCAGATATTTCATTACCAAACTAAGTAACATCATCAGACAACTCTGAACAACCAAGCTCAGAGAACAACCAGGACCCCTCAGTTCAACCCTGAGCTACAAATATTCTCTTCTGTCAGAATTTTGACTGGCAGGTGAGGTGGATCCCCACTCATTTGGCCTTTAGAAAGAGAGTTGAGACTTAGTTCTGCCAATTGGCATGGAAGTCAGAGTGATATGCAACACTGGGGATGGTTGGTTTCATGAGGTTTTCCTTTCCACTTTATTGACTTTCTGTCAGGCAGAAAAAACAGATCCACACATGAAGGTCTAATTAAACTGATTTTTTTTTTTTTGCTAATCATGCCTATGCACAGGAATCTTATCATCTAATGGTTAGCACCTGCTTGGAATTAAAAAAAGCATCAATGGAATTCAAGGACATTTGGGCTTTGTTCATTTGTGACTATGTAGGGATTCTAGACTGATCCCTCTTTTAACTCCATCACCCAGGTTCTGCCACTCCTTTGCCTACACTTTTTAATATTGTAACCCTATTTTTCAAATTTTATTTTTGTTTTTATTTCTGCTTTTACACTGATATGGTTTTTATTGTATAACCCACTCAGAATCACTTATGTGAGCTGGGTGATGTAGAAATGTGATGTATAAATAAAAAATAATGGTTTATCCAAGTTAAACCTTCCATGACTAAAATAAGATATGACCAACATTCAGCAAAGTAAGCATTTGAATCTGCAAGAAAAGTGTCATGATTTACAACAATTCAGGTGTCTATCATTCTGCCTCTAAAATACCGTAGCAAATAAACATATTAAATTACCTCACAAAGAGCAACTGTTTGCCCAATTGTAACATGTCCACTTTAAGGAAGAAAAAGGTGAAGCTAATTAAATCCATGTTTTAAAACTTTCTCAGTGCATCTTCTTTTATCCGTTCCCGCTTTTTCTCTTTTATTCTTTTTTAAAAAAAATGTTTTTATAGGTGTGTTGTTTTCCCCACATACCAACATGTTCTTTCCTTCTCTCCCTCTTTATTATCCTCTGCCAGCATCCTCAAAGATGACGGAGTTAATTAAAAAAAAACCTATAAATAAATAGACTTTTTTTTCACTCTCCTTCTCTTTTCTATTTTTCCCCCCCTCCCGGTTTCAGATGGAGTCTCTTTGGGACTCGAAGCCATCATTTCTGTTTTGCATAATTGACATCATTATCTGTCAGGCTGCTTGACTTAGGCTTCCAGTCATTATCAGATCATTAGAAAAAGACCTGTAATAAGTTCAGAAAGCCAATTGCCTGTCTCCTAATCACTGGCGAAGAGAGCGGTGATAGAGGCCTCAGGGAGAAAGTATTGAAGCAGATAGAGGATTTTTAATGACCAAATCAAGAGAGGAAGAAGCCCACCTGTGCCTCAGCGAACAACCTAATCCCAGCTTGGAATTTGGGCACAAATGCAGAATGCTCTTGTCTCCAAACCTTCTGACTGACAGCTACCGGGAGTTACATTGAGGGCATAGCCAGTGGTGGGATTCAAATACGCGAACAACCGGTTCTATGTGTGGATGCCGCTTCCGGAAGTCCATTCTGGGCCTGGGCAACAAAAAAAAATAGCTACCGGTTCTGCCGAACTGGTGCGAACCGGCTGAATCCCACCACTGGGTATAGCTCAATCAACTTCTGACAGAATAGTTTTTATTTTTCTCATTGGAAAAACAACTTCTGGAATGGTTAGGAGACATAGGGGTATTATTTATTTATAATAATAATAATAATAATAATAATAATAAAGTTGGAAGGGACCTTGGAGGTCATCAAGTCCAACCCCCTGCTCAGGCAGGTAACCCTATACCATTTCGGACAAATGGCTGTCCAGTTTCTTCTTAAAAACTCCCAGTGTTGGAGCATTCACCGCTTCTGGAGGCAGGTTGTTCCACTGGTTAATTGTTCTAACTGTCAGGAAGTTTCTCCTTAGTTCTAGGTTGCTTCTCTCCTTGATTAGTTTCCATCCGTTGCTTCTTGTCCTGCCCTCGGGCGCTTTGGAGAATAGCTTGACTCCCTCTTCTTTGGGGCAGCCCCTGAGATATTGGAACACTGCTATCATGTCCCCCCTCGTCCTTGTTTATTTAGGAAAGGAGAAATAGAGGCTGTTATTTATCTGCTTTTTTATTTAAAACTTTTACACAGCCACCCATCTTAGTCTTTAATGCTATTTTAGGAAGGCTAGGAGAGTCGAGGCCTGCCAGATGTAAGGGGGAAGAGTGTTCCATAAAGCAGGAGCTGTGATGGTATATACCAAGAGTCTCCAAACTTGGCAACTGTAAGGTTTGTGGATTCCTTCACACATGCAATGGGACATAAAAATTAGGGCTTAGGAAGGTGACGGAAAACATGTTAGGTGGTTACACTGAGGGCTGACTATTGAAATTAATTCCCTTTAATAAATAGTCAAACCCGTTATAACTCCGTCTAAATATTTATACAAACTACGGCTCCATCAAGTTTCATTTCTTTCATTCTTAATGACACAGACATTTGAGTTTGAGTCATGTGACATTGTTTGAGTTCAGAATGTAAACGTATTAAAATTCACTCATCAACATGTTTCAACAGCTAATCAATTACGAAGAGATTTTTTTTTTAAAAAAAGGCTAATACTAATATAGCTTTCCACCTTCACCCAGCTGTTCTTTTTGCAAACATAGGATAAATTTCCTTCATTCCAATCAACTCTAAGACCGATTCTCATCAGCACTGTCTTCTTATGGAAGGACCATGAGATGTGTAAAGATTTATGTTGAGGTCTCCGTGGTAATGAATGGGAGGAGCTCCAGCATCTGGGTTGTAAATTTTGGACACATCTGGCTGGAAGGTATAACGAGAAGGTGAACAATGAGATGAGTGCAGGAAGCAGTGGATAACTTCAAAGAAGTGGTGGTATCCCCTTTAATCAAGAAACCTTTACTTAACTTGGCCATGTTAGATAACTACCATCCTGCTTCCAGCCATCTCTCATTAGGGAAAGTTGAGGAGAAGATGATGGGACAATAGCAGTTATTTTTTATTCCTTCCAATTAGGATTCAAGCCTAAACATGGAGCAGAAATCACACTGGTCATTTTTATGGATAGCTATAGTTGGTCTTGGCTGTAAGATGTATACCACTTTGATTCCTGTTAGATGCCTCAGTGGCATTTAGTACTATCAACCATGGTCTCCTGTGAAGGTTGCAAATCCCTCTGCAAGAAAACATCCAAGCTCAGAGTGCACCAAGGACCCCCTTGCTTTAATTGCTTTTGGTGCGAAGAGAAATGGAGAACTTATTGTTTCAACATGGAATAACCTAGATCAGGGGTAGGCAACCTTGGCTCTTTTATGACTCGTGGACTTCAACTCCCAGAATTCCTGAACCAGCCATGCTGACTCAGGAATTCTGGGAGTTGAAGTCCACGAGTCATAAAAGAGCCAAGGTTGCCTACCCCTGACCTAGATCTTGTCCTTTCCCCTATTCTCTTTAAGTTCTACATGAAGCCACTGAGAGAGATTATCCATTATTTTTTGGGTGAGACATCATAAATATGCTCTGAGAGATAAGGCCCAGTGGATGACTTCCTCAGTAACAACCTACTCACTCTAGAACAGGTTCTTCCATCCAGTTAGTCTTTAACAGAATAAGAAATGTGTGCTTTTCTACGCGGCCTTTGATAAGGAGAACCTCAATTAAGCAGAGAACAGTTAACAAAATATCAGAACTGGAAGGGAACTTTGAGGTCTTCTAGGGCGACTGCCTGCTCAAGCAGGAGACTTTTAATTTAGGACACTTACCTGTCATAATGTTTTAGGATGGTAAGATACCTAGAGTCAAGAGAATTATGGGGGGTATACAAATGATTGTACAAATTAACGCATAAATAAACAAACTCATAGGTAAGCTTTATCAGTGCTGATCAGCACAGGGAAGAAAAGACCAGTCTTCTCCAACTTGGTAAGATCTTTTAATATGTAAATTAGGCAGCTATTTGTCACAGGTCTTTTTTCTAGGAACCAATAGCAGCGAGATATATCTGGAGAAGCAACCTAGAAACAAGGGGAAATTTTCTGACAGTGTCAACAATCAGGCAGTGTAACAGCTTGCTTTTTGAAGCTGTGGGTGTTCCATCATTGGAGGCTTTTAAGAAGAGACTGGACAGCTAGCTGTCTAAAGTGATATAGGGTCTCCTGCTTGAGCAGGATTTTGAGTAGAAGGCCTACCAGGTCCTTCCATCTCTGATATGTTCTGTGTTCTATGTCTCTCCCTCCTCACCTCAAATCTGGAGTGTGTTAGCACTGCAAAAACCATTTTTGATCTTCATCAGCCTCATTAAAATTTTCCTACGGTTCACCTCTATATTTCCCCTGAGAAGATTCTCTTCACATTTCACATTTGACAACTTCCATTTGCAAATTGTGGTGGAGAGGAACATCTATAATAATAATAATAATAAACTTGGAAGGGACCTTGGAGGTCATCTGGTCCAACCCCCTGCTCAGGCAGGAAACCCTATACTATTTCAGACAAATGGCTGTCCAGTCTCTTCTTAAAAACTTCCAGTGTTGGAGCATTCACCGTTTCTGGAGACAGGTTGTTCCACTGGTTAATTGTTCTAACTGTCAGGAAGTTTCTCCTTAGTTCTAGGTTGCTTCAGAGAAACTTCCTGACAGTTAGAACAATTAACCAGTGGAACGATCTCTGAGGAAGTTTGCTGGCTAAATCATGACACAGATGCCTCCATTTCAGTGCTAGAAAGAATGGGCTACTCTCCCTTCAATTTTTACTTCCTTTCAGTATAAATTGCAGTGTAGCTAATTTCTATAACTAGAGAAAAATATCAAACTTTTTTCAGCTGGCAGCAGAATCACTGCAGTTCAGTACACCCACATAGCATAAGGTTGGAGAAGACAGAGTTAGAGATCTTTAGTTAGTAGAGTTTTTGCAAACATTTAATTTCTAAGTTTAGAAAGAGCTAAACATGCTTTTGGGGGTTAAGGAGCGGCTTGGTGAGTTGTTGTAGAAATAAAATAATACTTTGTCCTTTTTAATTAAAATGTTATTTTATTCGTTTATTTCTCTGGTCATTTAGAGAAATTGGATAGCGGATTCTATATAGTGGGTTCCTTGATGCTCTCTGAGCTTGGTTATTTTCTTGTAGACATTTCATTACTCAACTAGGTAACATCATCTGTGATAGAAGGGAGTGGGGTTTACTCTCTATATACTACTATATAAGCTAATCAAGGAGAGAAGCAACCTAGAACTAAGGAGAAATTTCCTAACTGTGAAAATACAATCAGCCAGTGGAACAACTTGCTTTCAGAAGTTGTGGGTCCTCCATCCCTGGAGACTTTCCAGAAGAGACTGGACAGCCATTTGTCTGGAATGATATACAGTCTCCTGCTTGAGGAGGGGGTTGACTAGAAGACTTCCAAGGTGCCTTCCAACTCTGTTATTCTGTGTTCTATGTACTCTGTCAGTGTTGGTGAGGGTGATTTTGGTGGTTCCTTCATTAGGTTGTTATTCACTATTAGCTTGTGATTGGAGTAATGTTTACTTCTTGATGTTAATCTCTGCTCCTCAAGATGTTGATTGATAGTAAGGATGGGTTTGGGTCTTTTTGTTTCCTTTTTGACATTTTGATTGTCTTTTTTGAATGATATGTAGAGGTTGTTTATCTCTATGTGCCTGTTAATGGCTAATTTCTCTGAGTGTCAGGCATCCAGGAATTTTCTAGTGATGCTCTAGGACTCTGTATACTTGCCACAATCCAATGGATTTACCAAAGGACCCTAACCCCAAACAATACCCTAATCTCCATCTTAACTACCATGGAGAAAACCACACCCCTACCCTCATGGCAGAGCAAGGCACTGTGTGTAATGAAGGAGAAAACCCCACAATCACTAGCATTGATTATGATACCTGCTTGGGTAATTAAACATCAGCAGGCAAGCAAGCAATCAAACTCAGACAGCACCAGGACTCCACAGTAGGTAAAGCCAGTTAGAACGCATCTATTAGTGTTCTGTCCCAGCCTACGTGAGTCCTTGTTAAGCTCACAAGGAGAAAACCCTCTTCCAAACAAGCAGGCAGGAACCGCAGGAAAAAACCAATCCCCTTTTATTATTCACAGACCTGAGTCAATGTCCAAGGTGAACAAACAGAGTTCACAGAAACTCGATCCTCAACACGAACGGTTGTCTTCGGCAACCAGCACCTCCCACACCTTCCCTTTTATTATGCAGCCAAGGCGTGGCTTCCTAATGCCTTCTCCTTTGCCTTTGGAGCCGCCCCATTGCATTCCTCTGTCCTACTCTCTTTTCTTGCTGGCGTTTTCGTGCATCCTGGATATCTCCCAGCTGTGATTCATCACTGTCCAACTCAGACTCCCAGCACAGCTGTGTCTCAGCCTGAGCGCGAGCAGAGGGGCCAGGCTCCTTGTCAGAGTTGTAAGTCTTGGAGCTCCTCAGAGCCTTCCTCTAACTCTGATGTCACTCCAGGCCCCTCCTCCTCCTCTGATTCCTCAGATTCAGCTGCCGGGTCCGCTGACTGGCGAGGAATCACAACAGTTAGTGGGTAAAGTAGTCTTTAGCATGTTCTCTACTAGCCCAGTGGGACCTTTGCAGGGCCCAAATAAATATGCTATAAACTAGAATTTTTCTTTGCAATGGGCCAGTTTTCCATTTAGTTAATCTGGATCAAAGAATGTCTATGGAGATTCTCGATCATCCAGGTCATGCTTGTCCCAAAGGTGCTTTTTCCAAAGGCAACTGGACTTGGAAGACATTTCATTTCTCATCAGAACTGAAGAAGCTTCTTGGATGAGAAGCGAAACGTCTTCAAGGAAAAACGAAGGCCAGTTGCCTTTGGAAAAAGCACTTTGAATCAATTTTTTTTTTCTTTAAAGGCCCACCGTGAGCCCACAGGGAAATGTCCCAGGCCATAACGCCTCTCCATTGCTTTCTCCTGTCTTGTTGTAGAAAAAAGAAGAAAAAAATAGTAACACAGCTCTCCTAAAGCCACAAAGCCAAAGTAACAAGATGACCAGAAAGCAGCCAGCTCCATTCGTACAGAAAACAAAGTAAAACAAGCCAGGAATGCAGTGTTTCTTTCCAGCATCACGAGCCAAGGAGAAAGCAATTACAGAATCGACTGTGTCTATGTTCTGTGCCACTTGCCTCGTTGCGAAGTAAAATGGGCTGCATCCAGACCACCAAGTGTGCAGCCCATACATCAAACAGCACCACCTGTCATCCGCTGCTGCCCTAGCTGATGAAAGCCAGTGCTGGAAAGTATAGATTGGACTCAGGTGTATGTCAGGTAAAGCTGAGCTGACATTTTTTATGCTGCTGATTTCCTCTCCTATCGGGAAACTTTCTACCAGCTGAGAGGCCTCCAGGCTAGAGCTATTTCTATCTTTGGGGAATGTATAAGGTGATATTTGTGGATCGGTGCAAAGCCCCTAAATAGTTTAATGTGGAAAAGGAAGTGGATTACTTCACTTCTAGTGGAAATTTCTGGTGGTTTTCCAACAGGAGCCTCATATGAAGACAGTTAAAGTAGATCAGCTGAGAGGGGACAAGGCTATAAATGGCCATATAGAATAATAGAGTTGGAAGGGACCTTGGAGGTCTTCTGGCCCAACCCCTTGCTCGAGCAAGAGACCCTATACCATTTGAGAGATGGTTGTCTAGTCTCTTTTTGAAAGCCTCCATCGATGGAGCACACACAACTTCTGAAGGAGTTCCTTGAAACAGAAGGATATGCAATCCTTCTGTTTCAGGAAGGCCTCAGCTGATATCTCCATGTTCCACATCTCTTTCTAATAATCGCTTGTTCTTCAAATATTTGTTTGCTTGTATCCTGCCTTTAAGGGGGCACGATGGCTCAGTGGTTAAAGACATTGAACTTGTCAGCTGGAAACCTGCCAGCCCGGGTTCAAGTCCCAAGCACTGCGTGATGGGGTGAGCTCCTGTTACTTGCCCCAGCTCCTTCCCCAGCTAGCAGTTCAAAAGCATAAAAATGTGAGTAGATAAATAAGTGCCACTTCGGTGGGAAGGTAACAGTGTTCCATGAGCCTCGGCATCTAGTCATACTGGTCACATGACCAGGGAAGCATCTTCGGACAATACTGGCTCTTTTGCTTAATGGAGATGAGCACCACCCCCAAGAATCAGACACGACTGGAGAGAGGAAACCTTTACTTGCCTTTATTATTATTTTATTATTTTTATTATTATTTATTATTGTATTATTTTTACAAATATCTCAAGGTGGAGAGCATATCCAACACACCTTCCTTCTCCCATTTTTCCCACATCAAGAGCCCTGTGAGGTGGATTAGGGCTGGGAGAGAGTGACTAGCCCAAAGTCACCCAGTTGGCTTTCATGCCTAAAGCAGTACTAGAACTCACAGACGCCCGGTGATTGGCTCAAAGTCATCCACCACCTTTCATGTCTAAGGTAGGTATCAAACCTTCAAATGACTCTGGCTGCAGCCATCTTTCTTCATTTTTGGTTGCCATAGCAATGGGAGGGGGGAGATGCATTCTTCTAGTTTAGTCATAACAATAACTTTCTTGTGGGAACCAAGGTCAAGCAGCCTAAGTGTTTGGCAGGCTGGAGCTACCGTTAGAGAGCCCGCCAAAGTTGTTAATTGGGAATTGTGATTTATGACACATATAAGGTTGGGGAGTTCAACTTTTACTTTGTAACTTTGGGGGGGGGACTTTCAGTCTTGGTTTCACCTTTGTTCGTGCCAATACTATGTAGCCATTAAAAGTGTTCTGTGAGGAAAGCAATTGCCTCAGAGTTCTTATTCTACTGGTCTCATTTATCAGAACCATGACATTAGGACTATAACTCGCCATCTCCCACTTTCTAGCTTGGTGCCTTAACCATTACAAGCCGGCCCTCTTATAAGTTGTACTTATTTGAAAAAAAGATAAATATTCCCTCACTGTTCTACCATCAGTTTTTCTATTGAAGGAGAAGATGGGAAGGATAATTTTAAAAATTCAGCTGGCATCTCATTGCAATGATTGTCATCAGTGTCATGTATTCAGTTATAATGGCTTGCAGTATTTTCCTACAATGGGTGAAATTAAATTTCTTTAACACAGACTGAGTTTAAAACAACAGAAACAGAGATTGTCCATGAGAGACAGCGAGCTGTAGATTAAATCTTCTGTTTCTCTCCTTTATTTTTAATGTTCAGATGTGAGGGATACAGTGCAAACATTTACTGTAAAGGAGACGAAAATTGGCCCAAGCCACGCAGATAGTTAGAAAAAGTCCATCATTCAAGACCAGAATTAAAAATTAAAACGTTAAAATAAAATTGAACGGAACAAAACAGAACAAGTCATAATTGTGTACTGCAGTTAGTGGTGAGAGCATCGCTGGATGGCCAAAGTCTGCTCAATTTTATAGGCAGTATAGCAGAATTTATCTACACTCAATGAAACAGTATCATGCTGATTCAATAGTAATGGCTGTACATAAAAAAGATTAGAATTCCTTGCATATTTTGTCAGGGAAGGACTTATAAAATGAGTCTGTGAATTGTACAATATAATAGAGAGATGAAGGCTTGGGAAACTTCAGTGGCTGCCTTATCAAACTCCAGCCTTTAAAATTTGAATGACAGGTGTCTTTTTTTTTAAGCTAACCAAGTTTTCAGGTGGACCTTCAGGTCTGGTTTCTAGTCACAAAACGACAATGCTTTTATAATTGCGATGAGTTCCATAGAATCTCCAACATTCTTCTGTCATAGAGAGCTAAAAATAAAATTATATCACTGTATCTTGACTCTTTTTTCAAAGAATGTTCTTATCCTAGATATAACGTGGCCTTTAGCTCTCTTTTTTTTCCTTTTAATCTCTAAGCAAAATGTAATCTTTGTCATTCAGCTACTCTGACTTCTGTTTGGAAATCAGAAAGGCCGTTGCTCCAAAGAAAATCAATACAAGAATGGATTTAGATGGCATAAATAGATCCATCATGTCAAAAAATGAGCCATTTCTCAGAGTTGCTATATAGAAATGCCACCAGGTTTTTTTTTATACATCCTCATGTCCCCAAATTTGTGAAATTACTAATGAATAGTACGTTCTGATATAATATTTCTTGGGGGAGGGAAATACCCAAAGGAATACAAACATTTTTTTCCTGACTTTACTATAGAAGAGCAGCAAAGTTGATTAGGGGACTGAAAGCTAAAACATGAGGAACGGTTGCAGGAATTGGGTATGCCTGGTTTAATGAAAAGAAGGACTAGGGGTGACAGGATAACAGTGTTCCAATATCTGAGGGGTTGCCACAAAGAAGAGGGAGTCAACCTATTCTCCAAAGCACCAGAAGTCAGAACAAGAAGTAACAGATGGAAACCAATCAAGGAGAGAAACAACCTAGAACTAAGGAGAAATTTCCTGACAGTGAGGTAGACCATTAACTGGTAGAATGGCTTGCCTCCAGAAGTTGTGGATACACCATCCCTGAAGGTTTTTAAAAAGAGATTGGACAACCATTTGTCTGAAATGGTACTGTATAAGGTCTTCTGCTTGAGCAGAGGATTGGTTTAGAAGACCTCCAAGGTCCCTTCCAACTCTGTTATTCCCTTTAGCTCTCTTTTCCACGAAGGAACACAAAGGCAAACAGACTGTCCTATGAATATTCATCAGCTCTTCATGTAGTGCTGATAATATTCCCGGTGTTGGAATGGATTCAAGAGGTGGGTTCTCGTCAAATTTTGTTAAATTTTTATAGTGCAAAATAAGAAGACATAGGAATATGTTTTTGTATGGGTCACATTTATAACACTCACACCCCTTCTGTCTTCCCCTCTCTTACCATGTGTATCAGCCAAGAAGCCAATCTACTTCTGGGGGCTACATGCCGACTACAGAAGACCCTGTGTATTTCCTCAGAAGTCTCTAGCTGAGATGGGCAACATAAATAAAATAAAATAATAAACTAGACTAGACTAGACTAGACTAGACTAAAAAATAAAATAAAATAAAATAAAATAATAAAATAAAATAAAATAAAATAAAATAAAATAAAATAAAATAAAATAAAATAAAATAAAATAAAATAAAATAAAATAAAATAAAATAAAATAAAATAAAATAAAATAAAATAAAATAAAATAAAATAAATAAAATAAAATAAAATAAAATAAATAAAT